>JAYMGJ010000414.1:0-45490 GCA_037178675.1 Scleroderma bovista
ATAAAAGTAATACGCACCACCTTTGGATTTACTGCCTTCGAAACCATTTGACTAGCACTCTTCGTAGGTGCAGAGAATATGTCTGACGATGACTCGAAGCTATTACCTTCGTCGCTAGGGAATCCTCCGAAAGTATATGGTGTGGGAGTGATGGGTGAGCCTCGATAAGTTAGACCAGAGGACGCACTCAAGGGGTCAGGGGTCTGAGATGGTGTCACCTTCGCCTGCACATTGCTGGAACGGAAGTCCGTTCTCAACCCGCTTGTTGTATGGTTAACTGCTGGTTGCGTGCTGTGCTTCGTTCCATCTAAATATTGTTTTTTGAGAGTCCTGTCACTTTTGGTGCTGTCATCTGAATAGTTAATAGCTAAGAAAACTGCCAACTTACCCTGGCACGGCTTGTTCGTCTGAGAGAGCCTCACGGGCATGTTTCCCACCGGCCGTGGGTGTTGCAGGGTTGAGGGCACGGCATGCTTGTGTAATAGCCTCGCGTGTAGGCTTTGGTAACCCCTTTGTTCTCCTTTTGGAATTGAGTCCTTCTTGCACGACGTCTGGGCGCTTATCGCCTTCATCCCCTCCATCATCTTCCTCAAGCTCGTATTCTGATCCACTAGGAGTCGAGACACCATCTGGCACTCGAAGCACGAATTTATGTAAGTCTACCGTATATTCCGCACCAGCTACCAATCGGACTCACCATTGACTAATGTTTCTTCTTCATAGACAGCTTGGTCTACGTCTTCGAGATCGCTCGCTGCTTCCTGGCATTGATCCTCACTTTGCGGCGACCAGGTCGTCTTCTTTTGTGAACCTAAGTTAGGTTTCTTGAATCTTTGTGTTTGACTTGACACCTTCGTTGCCAGATTGTCTTCGATACATGCAGCACGCTGAACACCAGCCTGAATAGTGGCCGCCCTTTGGGAGTTTGCGATTACCTTGGCTTCCTTTTCGGCCTGTACAACATCCATGGGACGTCGAGCTACAGGTAAGTCAGGCTTTCCAGGATGGGCGTGTTTGTTGGCTGATCACGTGCCGATAGTGCATGCCGGCTGGCTTGCCATGTCAGCGTTAGGTGACTAGGAGGGAGGTTGATCTTTGGGATACAGGGCCTCGCTGTGTATGTTTTTTTTCACCCTCAGCCACTCTAAGTTAAAACTGCATAGTTTATATTGACATATCTACTCCGAATGACAGCTCATACGGGAGCAGCCTGCCAGGCGATAGAGGTACGCATTCGCCATGCCTCGCCGCCCACCAGAATGTCCATTTGGCCACCGAATCTATGCCTGTGGTGTCGACGGTTGCACCAAGACGTGTTCAACTCGGGGTGGTGTCAAACGGCATATACAAAGACAGCACCTGCGCTCCAGAATTCGTCCACAACCCTCAGACCCTACCGAAACGGATGAAGTCCCGCAAGATTATGACTTCCCAGATGGCGCGGATCTGCCTGGGCTGGATGAGCCCAATGCAGATGTAGAGCAACGTCCTCGAGTGTGGAACGTAAGTTATCACCCTTTACTTGACGGTGCGTATGATTTTTTCAACACGTCTGATACAAACACTTACCATTGCCTGTGCAGGGACTCCGTGCGATCGTGCTGGTCATTATCTACCACCCAACTCCCCACCCTCCCCAAACCCAAGTCCACTTCCTGATGACTACGGTCCCTATGAAAGCAGGGCAGCTTTTGAGCTCGCTGAATTCCTATATAGTCGCGAACAAATGCCGGCCGCCAAGATCGACGAATTACTGGCCATCATGGCTTCAATGTACAACAAAGATCCTCCGTTTTGTTCACACAAGGAGATGTACGATGTGATCGACGCTACAAGACATGGGGACTCCCCTTGGCAATCATTCTCGGTGACGTATTCAGGTGCCATGCCTGACGACACCCCTTCTTGGATGACCGCTGAGTATGATGTATGGTTCCGTGACCCGAAGGTAGTGCTGGAGCACCAACTCGCAAACCCTGACTTCAAGGGAGAAATTGATTACGCCGCAAAGGTGGTTGTTGACGAAGATGGGCACCGCGAGGTGTGTGACTTAATGTCTGGCCAATGGGCGTTTGAACAATCGGTAAGTGGTTTTTTCCTAGTTGCTACTCAAGTGACTAATTTCAAGCCTGCTAATTTCAGGACATCATCGCGAAGGATACCGACGCCCACGGTGCGATGTTCGTGCCAGTCATTCTCGGTAGTGACAAGACTACAGTATCGGTTGCGACAGGTCATACGGAGTACTACCCTCTTTACATCTCGCTTGGGAATATACACAATAACGTCCGCCGAGCGCATCGTGATGCTGTATCGATACTTGCGTTTCTTGCCATTCCCAAGAGTAAGCACGCACTACTTTTTTGATTGCATACTCATTTGTACGAACATAGCTGACGAGGCGCACAAAAGTGATGCCGCATTTCACCGTTTTCGCCGCCAACTGTTTCACAGCTCGATTGCAGCTGTGTTAGACTCGCTGAAGCCGCACATGACCAGGCCCGCTGTCACACTGTGCCCGGATGGGCATTTTCAGCGTGTGGTGTATGGAATGGGCCCCTACATCGCAGACTATCCAGAACAGGTATTACTGGCCTGTGTAGTGCAAGGATGGTGTCCATGGTAGGTTGACATTGTGCTCCATACAATTGATCTTACTGTTTCACATCAGGTGCTCCGCCCGGAACAATAACCTGGATGGTGGCGGTGGTCACCGCTCCCATGAACTGTCTGAGGCTCTTGCCAATGTCCTGGATCCTCGCACATTGTCAGATGATTATGGCATTGTCAACGACATCTTGGTGCGTGTGCACGTTCATTCTTCTCTGTCCGACCTAGCTTACTATGATCTGATAGCCTTTCACTACAAACTTTCCCCGCGCGGACATCCACGAACTTATCGCCCCTGATCTTCTTCATCAATTGATCAAGGGAACATTCAAGGACCACCTTGTCACGTGGATCAATGAGTATTTAGAGCTTGAGTATGGAAAGCAACATGCAAGTGAAATTATTGCTGATATTGATCGGAGGTAGGTGACTGTGATTCATGGCCACACAGACATGCTGAAATTTGCATTAGGATTGCCGTGGTGCTGTCATTTCCCGCACTGAGGCGATTTCCAGAAGGCCGTGGGTTCAAACAGTGGACCAGGGATTCGAAGGCGCTAATGAAGGTGAGCGAGTCACACATCAACCAACTCTGTCTCTTATGTCTTCGTGAATGGGGAGGTTTACTTGCCCGCCATAGCTGGCCATGTTCCCCCAGGCATGGTGCGCGCTCTATCCGCTTTTCTGAATTTCTGTTATTTAGTCCAGCGGTCTGTCCTTAACGAAGCAACTCTGGATGCGATCGACGCAGCCGTAGATCGCTTCCATCAAGAATGCACTGTATTTATTACATCCGGCATGCGTGCCCATCTATCCCTCCCACGTCAACATGCGATGGTACATTATCGCGAACTTATTGAATTATTTGGTGCGCCAAACGGGTTGTGCTCATCAATTACCGAGTCAAAGCATATCAGAGCTGTAAAAGAACCCTGGCGACGCTCCAACAGGTTCAACGCGCTCGGACAGATGCTCGTCACAAACCAATGCCTTGACAAACTAGCTGCGGCACGAAGATGGTTCACGGAGCGGGGAATGTTGGATGGACCTCTTCTTCCGGTTGGAATGGAGGCTGTGAGGGTGGGTGTAGAAGACGAGGAAGGCGGGGCGGTGGATGATGACCCAGCAACTTATATGGTCAAACTGGCATCTCGACCAGGTGTGTCTATCGTTTTGTTTGATTGTCCGTGCCATTGACGCACTTGGTACAGTGTATGGTGTGTCTGGTTTGGTCTCGCATGTTGCGGAGTGTCTTGGTCTCCAAGGACTGCAAGACACGATCCGATGTTTCCTTTATGACCAGCTCAACCCTGATGCTGAGATACCAGGGGATCGTGCAGACCTCCGTGCCTGCCCTGTCTTTCACGGAAAAGTACGAGTGTTTCACTCCGCTACAGCAACATTCTGTGCACCAAGCGATCAGTCGGGCATAGGGGGAATGCACCGCGAAATAATCCGTGCAACCCCCTCTTGGCAAGGAGGTCATCCACGTTATGACTGTATATTTGTGGCTAAGGGAGGGACAGATACAGAGGGCTTCCGCAGTGTAATGGTAGGAAGGGTATGCCTCTTCTTCTCTTGTGTGCATGCAGGACACTGCTACTCGTGTGCGTTAGTCAACTGGTTTGTCCCAATTGCCGAAGAGCCGGACGAGTTGACAGGCATGTGGATCGTGGCACCAGAGGTGGACAATGATGGACATCATGTTCAATCAGTCATTTCTCTGGATTTGGTTGTATGGGGTGCACACCTTATAGGAGTTTATGGGAGTGATCTTCTTCCTATTGACCTCCACTTCTCAGAGTCTTTGGATGCCTTTAAGGCTTATTATGTTAATAAGTACATTGATCACCATGCAAACACACTTGTATTTTAGTTGCATTGTTTGGACAACATGCACATCTTGCACTGGTAGTCTGATCAGTCTGATAGTGCCTGAATGGTCTGATAGTGTCTGGACATGACCTGAAACCATCTGTAAAGATGTCTGTTGTCTTGCCTGTCAAGTGGGCCTGAATTCTGTCTGATGGGCCTGGCCCCAGAGTGTGGTCTGACCCCAGACATTGCCCAGGCTTTGTCATGCACCCAGGTTGCTCAGACAAATTTCAGGACATTCAGACACACATCAAAATGCTGATGGGCCCGTTCTCGGACCAGCGAAATTATGTGAGGGAACCGGCTGTGTTTGTAAGATCTTGGCGACCGACGACAACGTGGCTAGTGGGCCTGTATTTCTTCTAACCGACTTGTGCAAGCGAGCAACACGCAAGAAAATCAATTTGGGAGGGATGCCATCCTAAGAGCTAGTTCGGGAGGAAAGTCCCATGATAAATCTAGGTACAAAGACCAACAAAAAATCCACAAGGACTGTTGACATAAGCTGCAACATTCCGGCGGAGTAGTAATTACATGCGACTATATAGAACTTGACAATTGATCACAACAAATAATTGACATCCACCATGGCCGAGCACCCTTTGGATACTGATGAAGAATTCGTTGAGTGGGATACAATTGCGGACTGTGGGCAAGATGTTGACGAGGTTGAAGTGATTGACATGGAGATCAAAGAAATCAATGACGGCCATCATATGGCTCAAATTCGTACTCGATTCAAGCTCCAATTTGAGGCCTTATACGCTGTATCCATGGCTATCATCAAGGCGATCGCTCTAGTGACTCAGAGAGCTGAACCCATACCATACCATACCTGTCGACAAGGCATGATTATATCTTATCTTAATCTAATCTTGGAGATTTCCAGAGATCACAGTTACATGTGATTCGAAGTAGTGTCAACCGGATTACCAGTAGATCACATGACCGGCTCCACAAGATAGCCGGAACTATCACATGCAAGGCATGTGTATAACACATGCTGATGCATGTTACAGGCACATTTCCAGATAACTACGTTTATGGAAACTACACCTACTACATATGGGAATATGGTGAAATAGGCTAGAATAATACTTATCTACGCACAGACCATGTACCACAGGTATATATACCCTGTAGGATTCCCTGTAGTTTAGTAGTTCAATACAGTTCAACTGTTCTCTCATTACTCGCTACTTCACAAACAACTCAACTTCAAGAACCAGCTACTAGCTACCAAGGTATGCTTGGGCTACCCCATTGCTGTTGCCCCAGTTTTGTTGCTACAATACCTCCATCCTTTCTGGTGAAGGATGGATGCTGGAACTCTTGAATGGTCACCCTGAATGGATCTGCACTGAACTTGGCGTTCATAAGCACGTCTTTAAGATGCTAGTGGACGAGCTTCAGTGCCATCAATTCAATCACTCAAAACACGTCACTCTCCAGGAGCAACTGGGTATTTTTCTATATACCGCTGTTACTGGCCTGTCGATCAGGCACGTTGGAGAGTGTTTCCAGCGATCAAACAGTACTATCTTGAAGTAAGTATTGAATTGACATGTCTCTATGTATGACTGATCACGATTAATAGATACTTCAAGGAGATGCTCGTCGCATTCTCTTCGCCCGGAATTTATATGAAATATGTACAACTTCCCCGTACTGACGCTCCAGTCCACGACTCTATCCTCGACAACCCCAAGTTCCACCCATTCTTTGAAGACACAATCGGTGCAATTGATGGGACGCATATTGTGTGTGCCCCATCTGGGGAGGAAAGGGATGCATCGCGAAATTGCAAAGGATTCATGTCACAGAACTGTTTCGTATGTTGCGACTTCAACATGCAATTCACATACATGCTCAGTGGCTGGGAAGGCTCAATGGTGGATGCGTCGATCTATCACGATGCATGGTTGAGCGACCTAGCTATTCCTGATGGCAAATACTACCTCGGCGATGCAGGGTTTCCCAATTGCCGCCAGCTATTGGTTCCCTACTGTGGGCAATGGTATCATTTAGCAGAGTGGGGCCGCGGACAGACCCAGTGAGTTTCTTCTAGTCTTCTTTAACTCACAATGACTCACTTCACATCAAGGCCTGTAAACGCACAGGAACTGTATAACCTCTGCCATGCACAGCTCTGCAATGTTGTCGAGCGTATTATTGGTGTACTCAAACACCGCTTCCGAATTCTTATCCTGCCTCCAGAATATGCTATGGATGTTCAAGCTCGCATCCCAGCTGCTTTGGCTTGCATGCACAACATTATCCGTACATGGGACCCGGTAGAGCTGGAGGATATCGAGACCGGAGCAGTTCCATCGCCACAGACATCTGGAAACCTGTCCGGCTCAATCGCTGATGGTGTCCCCACTAACGCAGATCGTGAGTGGATGTCCACAAAGCGGGACAGGATCGCCCAAGACATGTGGGCCAGCTACGTTGCAGAACGTGCTCAGAGGGGTGATCCAGTCGCATTTTAACTATTCAATACATACTCGTGCATACCAGTAGCAGACTGAGCAAAATTCGATACATACTAGTCGTGCATACCAGAATTCACACATCACTTGAATAAGCAGACATGATTACTGATGCAAGGACAATACAATGGCATGAAAGTGCTACAAGTGTGACACGTAACTAAATTTCCCGTATTTCTTTGAGCTGCAACTCAATCCATGCCTTGTGACCAGCAGCAAAGCAGACAGGATCCTTCATGAGCAAAAGATATGTATCAGCAAAAATGATGTTGTTGGTGAGAAGATCCAAGAAACGAGCCAACTCATCAGGTGAGACAAGGGCCATATCAAGCTCGAGGAACTGCTCCCTTGCCTTCCAGGATAGCGGATGGGTTGGAATGCATGCCATGGACGAGGGGCCACCAACTGCAGATCCCTCCGAGATGGTGCTCTTTTCACTCTTCAAGGACTCCATAAACTTGGCTTGGATACCTTCCAACTGGTGCCCCAGATGCTCTATCACCTCATTATTCCCAGCACGCCGCTTTCGAGCTGATGACGAATTGGAAACCCTAGATCCGGCCAAGGAACTTGATATAATTGAAGAGCCATCGCCGTCTGCCTTCTGCTTTTGAGAGCACTCGATACGAGCTGAGACGCTAGATGACGGTTTGATCGAGCTAATATTTGAACCGTTAAATGAAGAAGGCGCTGTGGGAGGTGTAAAGCTGGATGGTGTGGCAGGAACACCAGCAGATTGGTCGGAATGTAAATTGAAGGCAGCCTGGGTGTTGGTTGAAACGGCGCATGGTGTGGAAGGTGCGATAGGGGGAGATAAATCCGCTAGTACATGCTGAGGGGTAGACATCTCCACGTCATTAGAAGTGCATGGAGCGACAGAATGTCCCCCCACAGTGCTATTACTTCCCTCATCATGTGAACTACTACCGGTGGAAATGCCATCAGTAGCAGAGTGTGGAGCACTGAGGCTTAATGCAGAGAAGCAATTTAAGCCCTTGCCCTTAGAGGGCATGAGCAGCTTCATTTTATCGTAGTGTAGCCAGCCTTTTGTTTTGAAAGGAGTCGCATCTTTGTGTATCTGTCAACATTACTACCGTTAGCCTAGATCAGTGTCCTTCTTATGGCAACGCACCTTGACATATGCATCCCACACAGCCTTGTTCTCCAGACTGACATTGGCCCCTAACTCAAGTGAATATGCAAACCCGGACGTGTTCGCAATGTGATCAACAACTTCATATGTCTTTCTCAGCTGTAGGCAATATCAGTTGATTATTCCATTATTTAGGCCGAAAATTACTCACCCTTTTGTACTTGTCCTTACATCCTTTGGGAGTCTTGGGTCCTCCTTTGCTGGGGTTGGCAAGAGCAGCAGCAACCCCATTCCAAAAAGTTGCCCGGAAATTCGTGCCCTGGCCAGCCGATGCCTTGTGAGAAATAGCTAGATCAAGGAGAGTGTTAATATCCGCATCCGGCCATGATGCTGATCCCAATGATGTGGCCACTTGGTGAGAAGTAGATGTACCCTTGGTGGGTGAGCATGATGACTTCTTGGAGGTCATCACAGAAAGAGAGAGAGAGAGAGCGACGTGTGAGCCACACTGCGGTGTTGATACTAACCCCGCCTCCAACATGGCATCTCGGCCAGAGCCTGAACTCCACTGGAATATTGCAGCTTATGTCAACAGTCCTTGTGGATTTTTTGTTGGTCTTTGTACCTAGATTTATCATGGGACTTTCCTCCCGAACTAGCTCTAAACGATTGATTTCATCTCATGAATTCCAGTCTCACCTATCCTGAACACGCACATTTACACCCAAGATTTTCAACATAGCGCAAAACTTACCCGACTTCACTGGGAAGGCCATGGTCATCACGGGTGGGAAGTACGTCACCTTTGTGCCCATCTTTCTCCAATATTGCTCATGGTGCATGAGTTCAGCACAGAAATGGGAAATAACTCACTCTCAACTGTGGAAAGGTATGCATGGTCGCCCAGGACAAGAAAAAGCTCAAGGTAGAAGTCAAACTTGACCTAAGCGACCCATCCAATGCAAGGCAGAGTTCGTGATGAAGGAGGAAGGGCTCTAAGTACTAAGTGTACCTTCGGGGTCGGATGTTGTGGATTTCAAGTCTGATCGTTTGCCAGGCCACAATGGTACTGTGTATGTGGTCACTTTGGATTGTCCGACCCATCCAAACGTCAACACACGATGGTCAAGTGTGTCTTACTAGCATACTTCTATCCTTATTCACCTACATTTGTATTTTGCAGTGTCTTCAGCCCTTTCATCCTCACCCGCAAACTGCTTCCCATCCTCAAGAAAACGGCTTCTCAATGTGACTTAAGCATCTTTGTATGTGAGAATCCTCAACGTTGACCCAAATGTTCGACAACAGAGATGACATCCGAATAACTGTCATCAGAGTGACACAGATATAATTGACATAGCTAGTCTTCGGAGAATGAAGGACCTAAATGACGAGTACAGGTTGTGGACACCCATGTTCATGTGGTGGTGTATGTTCCTGTTCTTTGCATAACCACTAGCACATACTTACATCTATTATTCCACATCTCATCTTTCTTTGTTGTGTCAATAAAGACATCACAAACAACATGTCTTGAGTAGGATATAAACTCTCCTGTTGTGATTCTTAGTTTGAAGAGTTGATCATAGTCTCCATGTCCTTTCTTCTACTTGTATTTAAGTGACTCTGATCCAACAGGAAGTATCAAGAATATCACAGATTTCTAAGCATTACTATGAGTGAAGGAAGAGAAACATTGATGCCAAGCAGGGCCATGAGCCATCCTGCATAACTCCAATGCAGGAATGTGTGAAATTATTACATGTGTCTGTGGAGTATACCAGGTAAATGGGATGTATGATGAAGGAACCCACAACAACAGTTGTCCATTTCAATCTGGTGAGAATGCAACTGACCAGACTGAGGAGGTGTGCCCTTGGAGAGGGTTGCCCACCTGGCCACCTGTCTGTGCATCCCAAACTCGGATAAGTGTGGTGTGCTTTCATTAATGATCCCAGCAAAGTTGGATACAAATTTGATCCCATCTCCAATGATCATCAGCACATCTTCATATTCTGCTAGACCCTGTCAGTTTATTATCAATATTGCTATAGTCATTCCATTCAAAATGACCTTACCTGGAACCATTGCTCAGCAGAGACCAGGACCCTATAAGCTTCACTAATGAACTTTGACACACCAAGGGCCTCCATCCAAAATAGTATCTGCTCCCCTGAGACAAATACCTTCACATGTTGTCCAAGTTCTGCATCAACTTTTGCATTTTGCAGGTGGGCTGCCCAATATCGACAAGAGTACAACAAATGCATCAGAATGTTTTCTTCAACCTTCTTTGCCAAGTCCACCACATCCGAGTTGCACACATATGATGTTGGGAAAGCACACATGTTGAATCAAAGACCAGCTTGCATGACATGAAGGGAGGCAAGGGCCAGATCATTGTGTACTTCAGCTTCGTCAATAAAGAAATCCCCACTCTGGTTTTTGTCAAGTAAGAAGTCGTAGAACGAAGCATGCAAGGGGCAGGTAGGAGTAGATGTATCAGTGGTACCAGAAAGGAATGATGCCATGAAGTTGAGGATGATTTGTACGGGGTAGCACTCAGCCAGAGGGAACTCCTCTTGCATTGAGTCCAATGCCTTGATAGAGAGTGGTTCCTTTGACTACAGGATCTGTCGCATGACTGAACGAAACCTCAATAACTCAGCGGACCCTTAAACAAGTTCCTCCAAAAATGTGGTATACATTCCATCAAGCAGCTTGCTTCCATCACCAGTGTGAGACACGACCCAACAAAAGCACTCCTTTGGAATCACACCCATTCTGGGGCAAATAAAGTCACATGCCAGATGCACCCACTCGAACACACCACCTGATTTCACAGCAAGTTGTCTGATGTTTTCATCGCAAAATGTGCTATTGAGCTTCTTCAATTTCATAGAAATGTAGAGGGTGATGTCATGAGTTGTTGCATCATAATCAACATCATCCAGAGACTTGGTTAGGATGTGTTGCTTTGTGCCCAATGCCTCCCCAATATCTGCGAGTGGCTGAGAGGTCAAGAGAATCCGGGTGGTCGCTGGCAGGTTTGCGCTGCAAGTAGTAAGGATGTCAAGGATGCCCTCTCTGGTGTCGTTGACACCACTCTCATCTAATGCATTGATGGCAATGATGACATTTCGGGTTGAGGAACTTGCCAATTGCAACAGAGGTTCAGCGATGAATTTCTGCCACTGCTCTGCAATGTCTTCTGTATCTGTCAGTGCATAGTTATTGGAAATTATCCCAGTCAGAAGAAGCCGGAAGCAGGGGTCATGATCAGCTAAGTCACGTGCAATGGTGGTGACAAGTTTCTTATGGAGTCCTTCGTGCTGTCTGACATGAGTAAAGCAGAAGCATGACCAAAGATTGCCAAAATTCTTGGCCTGCATAGCAGTGGTGTGTGCAATGGCAGATTTCCCTTTGCTGGCCTGGCTGTGGAGCCATAAGATACGTGGTGTGGTGGGATCTGTGTTGTTGATCCAGTGAATGATTTCCTTCAGGATCTTGGTCCATGTTCCATCGAAACACTTCTTCGCCTGGTTGAGCCCAATGCTGCCCACATAACTCAGGGTATCCAATGTAAGGTCATCTCGGACCCGCTGGACACTTTCTGGAATGTTCAGACTTGCCAGATCTTCCCGGATTTGTTGGATGCCACCTTGATGTTTAGAACTGCCTGATCTTGAAGTTCTTGCATCAGCTGGTCTAACTTCAAATTGTAGTTGGCGATGGTAGTAGCGATCGGTGAGAAAACATTTTTTCCCAGTCTAACCCCTATGAAGGAGATGAGATTGTCGCAAATACCAAATGTACAAGTAACGTACCAAAGCTCTTGGTCTCCGAGTACTTCAATATGAACTCCACACATTCTTGCATTACTTGGGCGATCTGTACCAGAACGTTCTGGATGGAATTGATCTTCACTGGAGACTGGTGTTCCAGGAGAAGCTCGTAGGTTTGTTTGATTCAGGAGAGGAGATTGTTGATAGATGCATCGAGTTTCACTTGTGACAGGATCAGCTATACGGGTTCGCATCAATCAGAGACATTGAAAAAAATAGATGCATACCTTGGAGGCTGCAGTTAACATACACAGTGCCATTTGAACGTATGGATTGATCTAGGTGGATCCATAGGGTAAGTAGACACCTCCAAGGGGACAGAAGACTTATGTTACTGATGGCTTTTGCAATCGTATTGAAGGTGACAAGGGGTTGAAGATATTCAGTTTTGGTTGTATCCAAATGAATCTTCTTGAGATCCAACGGATTACCAGCGGTGTCCATGGCACCAGGAATAGACGGGGTAATCGATATTTTCTTGTCTATGTCTTGGATGTCATTGAGAATGTTTTGGTCATTGCCAAACACCTAACAGAATGCGTAAGGGTTGGCAAAACATGCAACCTTATAACGCACCACACTGGTAGCATCAGCAGGTCCGTTATCTTTTTGTGCTGGGGCTTGGCCAAGATCAGGCCGGACTGTGGAAGGTTGATGTACAACAGCTGCAACATTTTCAGAGATGGTTATGGGCTGATTATGGTTCATTACACACGAGTACTTCAGAGGCAACTAGCAGTCGGAGATAAGGTAAATGTACTTGGGGACAGATAGGACTAGAGACAAGTGGACCATCACTGTCAGCATGCAGCACAGGTGTCACTTCTGCATTGCCTGGAACGGGTCCCCTAGACTCAGTTTGTTGACCTTCTCTGTGTTCATCGATGGCTACAGTTTGAGTGAGTTCACCATGGGACCTTGCCACCTTGCATCAAACGGGTAGTGATTCCATGCAAGGGTTTGACATACCTCCTTGACCACAGCATTTGGGAAGATGTGTTTGTGAAAGCGCTTGAATGCTGCCTTTACCTTGGTGAATAATAGTGGTGCTCAAGGTGCCTCTGGAAGGATTCTGGAAGTGCTCTGGAGGTGCTCTGGATGCAGGCCATTTTTAAACCCCAGGGCTTGTGCTAATTTCACTATTGTAGCATATCAAATATGATGCTGATTTATTCGAGTACCATGCTCCCGTCGTTCGTGAGCTACCAACATGCCCTGAAATTCTGTGCGCAAGAATATCTTAAACCAACTCAACAACACAACCCTTACTATTGTGACTGCAAGGCTAGAAAATGCACATCGTGGAATGGAGGATAGTAGCCCAAGTTCGGCCTCCAGTTGGGGCGAGTCCAGTCTCTCCCAGACCCCCCTCTTCACTCCGTCATCACCAATCTCACCAATCTCGCTGATCTCATTGGATCTTGAGTCCAGCTCCTCTGATGACTCTACGGTTGAATGAGATGCTCGATATGCCCAGCTCCTAAATGGAATCAGTGCGCTTAGAGACGAAATCGAGTATGCCCGTGTACTTGAAAAACCAGATGTGCCAATGATGCGTGCACCCCAGCTATGCCTCCTTGAACACTTCGTGGATCATAGACCCCACTTATTTATCAAGCGCCTTCGTGTGTGGCCGTTGATTTTTGATCGCATCCTCGATCAAATCAGTGACCACCCGATTTTTCACAGCCGCTCTGAAAACCGCCAGTTGCCTGTTGCCATTCAATTGGCGATTTTTGTCATATCCATACTTTTCCAGTCGCAACTCCGGTCTAACCATGGCCCACCTGACCTCTCCTTAGGCATAGATGCAACTCCGGATCTAGTCCGGCCATCTCCAGCCCTATAGCTGCACTCCAGCTCAACTCCGGTCACTACGTCCATCTCCGCCTCAGGACTAACCCCTGTCTCCCTACAGACAGATCCGCGGTCTAACTCCTCCGTGTCGGACCTGTACCTACCACTAGTTGCTACTCCGGTTTCAGTCCGGCCACTCCCTTAGCCTTGTCTGCGACGTAGCCCAACTCCGGCTGGTACATCCAACTCCGGCTCAGTTCTGCTCCTGCTCCTGCTCCACTTCCTCTGTCAGGTCCACCAAAGGCTTAGGACATTTCCATGTCCAACTCCGGACCTTCCTCCGGCTACTCCACCCTTCCTCCACCTGTGCACTCCCTCCGCTCTTGCACTTCCTCCGGTCGTGCACTTCCTCCAGTCCTGGACATCGCTCCGGACTTAACATTAGTTAAGTCCACCTCCAACCCTTACCTGTCCTCTTCCGACCTAGTTCCCTTTACTTCACTGTCCCTGCTTTTCCTCCGTCGTCCCTGTATCTCTAGTTCCCCGTGTCTGCTCCCGCTCCGGTTTATTTTCCTGTACCTGCTTTATTTTCCTGTCCGTTTCTGGTCTGTCCCTTGTCCCAACTAAGGTGTTTACTTGTCACCGTATATACTCACCCTAGTTCTCATTTACTATATAAACTACTATACTCCGGCCTAGTAGTTTCCTTAGATCAAATCTCGACTAAGATACTCCCCACTCTGTACTACCCATTATGCTCTCCTAATCCACCTGTTCATCTGAACTCCTGAACTCCGGCCAACTCCGGCCTCCATCCTATCTCGTCCCCTTGGTCCTATGTCCGATCCTAGCAAGTCTCCTACTTGCACGAGGGCAAAAGCCACCTCTGTCCCAGACTCGACGCTAGACCTCTCAGGACTTATCCCACCTCTGGGATGTCCTTCGCTTCGGACAAGCTGCGCTCAACTCCGGACCACTTTCCCGCGGTCCGGACTTACTCCGCAAAAACCCAGACTTACTCCCTGTGCTCCTCTAGTGCCCGGACTTCGTTCATTTGACCCGGACTTGACTCTCTGCACTAACTAGCACCTACTAGTGTCTGGACTTACCTCCTCATTAGTTCCCTGCACCTCTGGACCTCCTAGTAAGATCGTCGAGGAGAACTGGTCTTGACAATTTTCCTCTTCTGTGCAGGGCATTATGGGAATGCAGTGTCACCTGAGGATGTCACCCAATGGGCTGGGGTGAGCGTTGGGTCAGTTGTCAATTGTACCAATTGTGTCATGATTGCTGTTCTGGACGAACACGTCCAATTTGTCAGAATTCCATCCGAGGACTCAGAGGATATGGAGAAAGCCTGGGTCTTTACTGAATCACGCACCTGTCCAGCCTGGAAAAATGGCATTTTTGCCACTGTTGGTTCAAGTATCCCCCTGTTTGAAAAGCCTCATATGTTTGGAGAATCATATTATGACAGAAAGTCAAGATACTCCCTCAACTGTCAGGTGGGTACTTAAACAAGCATATAAAGTAGTAGGCAGGACTTACATGTCATATACTAGCTTGTTATCATGCCACATAATTTACTTGTTGTGGACTATGGGCTCGGACACCCAGGAAGTGTTCATGATGCATGGGCATTTTGGTGCACCCATATCACATCAGATCCTGCAGAATTTATCCCACAGGGTCACTGGATGTGGGCAGACAGCGTGTATCCAACAGAGACTTGGTGCACTGTCCCCTTCAAAAAGCCTAGGGGAGGGGGATTATCTTGAGATCAAAATGTGTATAACAAACATCTTTCCAAGGTACATACCTTACTATCCCACAAGGATCGCATATTGATCAGATAAACAGATTCGTGTGCGTGTTGAACACACATTTGCTGCCTTGAAAGGTTGATTCCAAAGTCTTCGTGAAGTGTGCGTGAAGATTTGGACAGAAAAGGATATGAAGGTGGCAATATTCTGGGTCCTTTGCTGCATCATTTTGCACAATATGATTGTATGCTTTGAGGAAGAAATGGGGGAGAATGTCATGCCCTCGACTGACTGGGCAATTAACAAAGGAAGTGGCTTGCACGATGAAGATGTGGTGGAGGTTGCAGAGGCTGTAGGAACTCCTGGTCAGCAATTTTGCATGGGGCTGCTAGATAAACTGTTTCAGCATCTTGGACGGAAGCGTACCCATATATAAACACATTCCATCCAACAGTGGATGTTGGGGGTTCTTGAGGTCTTTGATGGAGTAGATGTCATGGTAAGGGGGAAGCAAGTTCAGACCTTTGTTCATGAAATAAAATCCTATTCCTGACACGCATACATGTTGGTGTGAGATGGGCAATGCAAACAAGAACACAAGATACACAAGTACATACACGAATTTCCCACCAAGGGAGGATACTGGGCCCTATAACAGTGGTACAATGTCAGATGCAAGCAATGAAGTGGATGTGATGAGCTGGGAGATGGGGTGAGCAACAAGACAGGACAAGCAACAAGCAACAAGACAAGTGATGAGATGAAACAACTTGATCAAATGCACCCGGCACAAGATAAAATGAGATGAGAAACTAGGGACACAGTAATGAAGAAGCGAGGGTCTTGACTCTAAGCAGGAGGAGTGGGCTGTGAGGAGCCACTGTTGGCCTTCATGAGTTCGGCAAGCTGAATTTTGAGTCGAAGTGTTTCAGCCTCACTGAGGAAGGCACTTTTCTCAGTGTTCTTCAGCTTGATGTCAAGCTTCTTCATCTCTTGCTCTTTCCGATGCCTTTCCTCCATATCCTGCCGCTGTACCTTGATCTCCTCCTTCATCAAGTCCAGCTCCCAACCCTTGATAACATACTCCATTTTTGCAAGGTAGCATGTAGTTTTATTAGAGGATGAGGATGCTAACATTGCCTCGACTTCCTGATTCAAATTGCTGACCTGGTTTTGAAGTTGAGACTTGCCACAATTGGCAGCTTGGACGGAACTTGCCTTTGTTGAGCTTGTCTTTGGGTTGGAGGATGAGGGCAAAGACGATCTCCCACCAGTTTTCCGTAAAGAAGATGAAGTTGATGAAGATGTTGTAGACACAGTTGAATGGGGGGGACAGTGGTATGGCGAGGACTGATGGAATATAGAGTGGCTGTCAGTCAAGGGTGTACGAGCCTTGAAAAACATCGAGAATTGAGAGCATGGACCACCACTACTTGGTGTCAAAGGGTGATGCAGATACGGCTATCAATTTATCAGTGATTTTCATTAATTCAGTTCAAGGGAAATATACCTGATCTCCTTGAGCTGATACGGAGTCCATGTCAATATCTTGCTCATTGTTGCCCATATCCATCTGCTCCTGCTCCCATTTGAAGTCTGGTGTTGGCCCTTCATTGTATGTGGCTTCTTCTTCACCCTCGTTCATTGTTGGGCACAATGGTGCTGTGGCCTCCTCACATCCACCACCCTCAACAGCCACCTGATCTTCATCTGCTTCGTTGGGCATCTCCGTCGCATTAGGACCCATCAAGTTCCCATCAGCTTCTGTAGGGGGAACATCAGCGGAGGTCCCTGCTCTAGTACTCAATGTCTTCTTCGGGCCAGCCGTCCTGCCATCCTGGAAAATCCCATAAAGCTCCTCTCCATAATTTTTATCCAGGGTGGAGTTGATGCCATCAGGGTCAAATGATGGGTTGCCCTGCCAGATGGAGTGTAAGTCATCATACCAAGGGAAACTATTAAGAACATTCTCTGCATGTATATGTTGTAAGCACCTCTGTTCTCAATCATCAATCATGCAACATATGCTGAAGATGTGCAAATTTTGGGTGGCCAGGTATGATACCTTCCCCTGATTGATTGAATTGCCCATGATGTTTGCGATAGAGTCCCTTCAGCCTAACCAATTAAAAGTAAATTTCATCAACTGGTGCAAGGGGGGAACTCACATGGCAATTTGGTTGCCCACACTGGTCTGAAACTTGGCTGGGCTTGCTGCATACATCTCCTGGTATTCAGTATCATTCGCGAAAATGGCCTGGGAAACAATGGCCTGGACATCCTTTTTGTTGTGGCCCAATTGCTGCTTGGTTGGTAGGGGTGGTAGATCAGCAGTGTTTTTATTGCTGAAGAGAATGCGGGAATTAGCAGGATGGGTAAGAAGCCAGTTAACAAGTTTATCGGTATGAGAATTATCCCATTGAATATTTTTGGGATGGGTGCTTCCTGATGAACCCTCAGTAGCAACTGCTGGACCCTTGCCTTTTGCACCAGTGAGATTCATAGCAGGGGTTTGCAAGTTTGATCCACCACTAGTGCTTGCATTTGCAGTGGGTCATTTGGGTCCCCCTTGATGGGGTGGTCCACTTGTGGAAGCCATGGGTCCTACTAAGATGGCCTGCAGGCGGGCAGACCGTCAAGGGCATGGTAAACTTCATGGGACTTTGTTGCAACATTCACGGTAACTACCATTATTGGGTGTTGCACCATTCACAGTAGTCACAATGTTGCAACATATTGCAACACCCTCACTTCACAGCCTGTCCCTTCCCTCGCATACCATTGCAACATGGTCCCAGTTCTTGCAACACGTCCCTTCCCTCACCCATTGCAACACATTGGGCTCCATCCTCTTGCAATATGTTCTCGTGCCCGTAATGTTGCCCATTGCAATTTGCAACACACCATCCCTTCTTGCAACATGTCCCCCCATCCTCTTGCAATATTTGTTGCCATTGAAACACCCTCATTCTCGTGTTCGTTACAACAGTAACGTCCTTCCCCATCACATACTGTTGCAACATGTCCCTTCCCTTTGCAATGTCGCCCTTGCAGTTGCAACACTAACTCTGTTCGGTTGCCTGTTGCAACGTCCTTCGTTTGATTGCAACATCTTATTCTATACAACTAACAGACAAAATAACAGGAAAATTTGTAAGAGGGTGATGGCAAAGGGGATGACTGAGATGAGAAGTGGCTGGCTTAACATCAAAAAATGTCAAAGATAGTCACTTGAATAGAATGGGGTGTCTTAGGCTAAGCCTTTGTTCAGGTACCTTAGCAGAAGGGAATGGGCAATACTGGTGGGTCAAAGACCCAGTGAGATGTGAGAAATTTGTGATAAGAAATTAGATGCAAACCTATAAGTACGATGAGGGAAGAAAAGGGACGAGACAGACTTCACACCTGCTGAACAAGTAATTTGAGGTAGCTTCCATTAGTATCTTGAGATGGGAGCAGTGAGGACAATGGGGAAAGGGTTAGGTGGTGGTGGATACAAATTGAAAGAAGTCGGGCCATCGACACTACATTTAGTCATGGAAGTTGATTAGTCACCTGATTCGATGGTCCAGCCTATAGCATCAATAATAAATCTCTAATAAATCTCCTATACAACTCAACAAACATAAGATTTAGAGATCCTGCTTGTGTTGTCGCCTTGATATAATATCTGAGCATATAGAGTGATTTCAGGCTTTGTCAAGTAAGTCCCATAATGTCATACTTAGCACAAATATCAAGGTCAAGTACATAGAATGTTGGTTGATGTGCTTGCAACTTGTTAGAGCAGGTGTTTCCTGAGTGCTGCCTTTTGACTACAAGTATGTATGGTCCTCAATTCAAAAGTGTATGTCATATTACTGAACAGCACAGACAGGTATTATAAGTCTATAGGTCACTCAGTGATCAGAGTAAGTCACTATATTATGTACCTATAAGTCTATAGGTCATTATAGTACATCAGCAAGAGAATGAGAAACGTGTACTGTAGCATATACTCACCTCAGTGATCAGAGTAAGTCACTGAGGTGGACAGGAGGACAACGCAAAGTTCTAGTACCGTGATTATGCCACATACCGCATTTGTACAGTCCAACACTCCCCCTCAAATGCTGCATAGTCCGAGGGAGGCGGTGAAATGCTTCACCTTGACACTAGGTAAAGCTTTGGTAAGGGTATCTGCAACCATGTCCTCAGTGGGGCAATAAAGTAATCTAAGAGAACCATTGTCAACAATGAAACAAATGAAATGATACCAGATATCTATATGCTTGGTGCGAGCGTGATAACTACTGTCCTTAGTCAGCGCGATGGCTGACTGACTGTCCGAATGCAAAGGCGTCGGATGCATGAGTGGGCAGAAAACCTCTTCGATGAGTCAGCGGAGCCAAATGCCCTCTTTGGCAGCGTGCGTGGCAGCGACATATTCGGCTTCCGTGGTTGAGAGAGTGACTAGTTCCTGTTTCTTTGATGCCCAGCTGACAGCTCCTCCATCTAGGATATAAGCATAGCCAGAGATAGCGTGACGATGCTCCTGGCTCACTCTGTCTGCGTCAGTGAACCCCTTGAGACCCTGCTTACCCGCTCCAAAGGTAAGTGCCAGCTTCCTTGTACCCAACAGATACCTGTAGATGCGCTTGACGGCTTCCCAGTGCTTGGGTCCAGGATCCTGAGAGAATTGAGCGACAGTTGAGATGGCGAACACGATGTCAGGTCGAGTGGCAATGGCTAAGTACATGAGTGACCCTACAGCAGCTCTGTATGGAATGTTTTTCATTCGAGCGGTATCGGGGATTGACATAGGGCGGGTGTGCAACAGCTGGACATTGGGATCCATAGGAATCGAGACCAGTTTAAGGTCAGAGAAATTATACTTAGTGATGATGGTGTCAATGTAAGGCTCTTGGGATAGTGAGACAGTTTGGGCGATGCGATCTCGAATGACCTTCATGCTGAGTACCCAGCTGATAGGTCCTAAGTCAGTGATCTTGTACCTAGCCTGGATCTCACCCTTGAACAGACTCATGAGCTCGCGTGAGCTGCCAGTGAGTGTACAGTCGTTGACGTGACTTGCGAGGATGAGAATGTCGTGTCTGATATGTGCATAGAATACCCCCCAGTCAGAATGTGCACGACTAAGTCCGAGTTCACGCAGTGAGCTGCAAAGCTCAAGGTACCACTTCAGAGCTCCTTGCTTTGAACCGTAGAGGGCAACTCGGAGCTTTGCGACAGCATGCTTCAGCCTTTTGTTGACTTTGTAACCTGGTGGGAGTTCCATATACAGATCTTTGCCTTTGTCTAACTTCCCATTCAGGAACGCACTCTGGAAATCGAAGACGTCCACGTTCCAGTTGTTTCGGGCAGTGATAGCAAGGAGGGTGCGTAGGGATGAGAGTCGGGCGACAAGTGCATACGTCTCGTCGTAGTCGACACCCTGAACCTGTGAGTAACCCTTTGCTACGAGGCGTGCCTTATACTTATCGATCTCCCTGGCAGCATTCCTCTTTATCTTGAACACCCATTTACACCCGATTATGTTTATGCCCTTGGGACATTCGACGACATCCCATGTACGTGCAGCCTTGAGACTAGTGAGTTCCTTCGAGATCACCTCGTCCCACTTTGGCCAGTCAGGTCTAGCACATGCCTCGTCAATCGTCAATGGATCAAGACCTTCTGCCTTGCTGACCCTCGCGACCATAGCATAGACAATGTTGTCGTCGTCTGGTGACTCCCCCTCGCTTCTGCCTCCATGGAACACCTCTGACAGCGCTGCTGTAGGAGTTTCCTTGGATTGCTTACCATCAACCATTCCTTTGCCCTCATGCAGTCGTTTGAAGTATTCTGACTTGAAGCGTTGACGTGTGGAGCAGCATGGAAGTGGTTGAGGGTCGGGAGTCTCGAAGTTGGGGCCAAGATGGTCTGTGTTGGCATTGGAGAACATAGGTGTGTTGTCTGTTGTCTCTGAGGGTGATGCATGCTGATCATCTGTGCATAGTGGGCTCTCAATGCTCTCGATGCGCGAGCTCTTGACGCTGATGGGTTTCTGCTCCCCCTGCATGCTTGCCATCAGAGGCATGACAGGAATGTCTTGCTTGCATTGCTGAAAGGCAACACTACGCTCCACGCCAATGATGCCATGATCTGGGAAATAAATGTGATGACCATCGCTCTCTGGGTCAAAACTGACCCAATGGCCATCGCGTGTGCGCATGTCGAGCTTCATGCCCGACGTGTCGTGTACCTTTACGCAGCAACTGTCACGACCGTGACATCCGATCACCCTGTACCCTATTGTCCGATCGCGTCCACGCGTTCGCCGTCCGTTTATTGTATGTACTCCCTTTTCCGTTTCTCTCTATCTGTCCTGTATCGCCACCGATCGGTGAGCGTGTTGTCCGTTCTGTCTCCCTGTACGATTACCTAATATGTTTCCTTTCTTGTTTCCGGTTACTATACATTCCCGTCCCGTTGCATTACTAATACGATACTCATCGGTAATCCGGTTATCGCACTTACCGTACTTACTCAGCGTGCAGCGCGACTGCGCTCCTCATTCGTCGGTAATCCCGACTTCCTGTACATCGCCTCATCCGTTCCACTCAGTATAAATACCTAGATACTCGGTCTGTTGTAGTTTCAGTTCGAATATCGAATAAGATACTTCTCCTCTGTTCTCCCTTCGCACTCTCCGTCTCTGTCTCGTGCAAGCACTCGGTCGTAGACCGTTTACCCTCGGACTCTCCGTCAGACCCTCGGTCGGTCTTCCTATCATTCGGGAAGCGCGACTACGCTACGTAGCATCTCGGTCTTACCGCTAGACCAACCCCTGACCCCCTGACCCCTCATAGAGATCAGATCGGTGAAGAACTGGTCTTGACAGCAACCCCATACTGGTACGTTTTCCAGGTTGGGCTTTCTCTGGTACAGCATTTCATAAGGCATTTTCTTCCCCAGGCACCGTGTCGAGGTACAATTCTTCACCCAAGTGGCATGCATGACTGCTTCTCCCCACAGGCTCTTTGGCATGCTGCTTGCATGTATCATTGCCCGTACCCTCTCGACTAATGTCCGATTAAGCCGTTCTGCAACACCATTGTGTTCGGGGGTGTTGTGTACAGTTATTCAGCACTCAGTACCCTTCAGTTTCAAGTGCTTCGTGGACTCAGCACTCAGATACTCTCCACCACAATCGGAACAGAGCCGTTTGACCTTGGCATTAAACCGGGTTGCCAACCAGTTCTCAAACGCTTGATATGAGTCAAACGTGTCAGATTTCGCCTTCTGGAGGTAGAGTTTGGTGTAGCGAGTGTAGTCATCAGTGAAGGAGGCATAATAACAACTGTGTCCACCAGTCTGCACAGGAGATGGACCCCACAGGTCAGTGTGGATCTCATCACCAAGCGCGCTCTGATGCAGTGGGTCTCGGATCTTCCCAATAGGCTTGTGCGTCAATTTGGCATACTCGCATGAATCACAAGTGCCCATCGTTGTGTGGGCTTCGTCAAGCATAACACCGGTGATTGACCCATCCCAGATCATCTGGCGGATGGAATCAGGAGCAATGTGACCCAACTGGATGTGCACCTCCTCCATGGTGAGTGGTTCACCTTGTTTTGCTACTCCTGTGAACAGCCTCCTTGCAGCAGATGACTTAAGGGAGTACAGTCCATTAACAAGTGGGATCTCCCCCAGCTTCTTCTTTTGTCCGTTAAATACCTGGCATCGTTTGTCGCGGAAAAGAGTGGCGTAGCCAGCAACATCTAACTTGCCAATGGACACGAGTGTAATGCCCATCTTGGGCGCATACAGGACATCACGAAGAAGCACATGAGTGGTAAAAGAGCCATTGGGGATAAGAATGGTAAGATCGCCCTTCCTGATGGCTTTGAAGGTGTGTTTGTCAGCGGCAGTGATTGCCTTAGGCACGATGGACTTAAAGTTCGTGAACTGGTCACGGTAGGATGACATATGATGAGACGTGCCCGAGTTGAACAAGACCATCCGTTGGCCAGTCCGAAGATCCTCACCAGCGAGGAGAGCACTGCTGTATGAAGATGTGGGGTCCTCGTCATCGTCGGCTTTGGCGCATATAGCCAGAATGTCTCACTCGTCAACCTCTCGTAGCCAGTTGACTTCACTGTCTAGACCAGTCGCATGCGTGAACCACACACCGTCGGGCTCTCCACCCTTGGCGTCTGTGGTACCAGCTTTGTCCTTTGACTTGCCTTTCCTGTGACCTTTCCACTTTCGTTTGGGACATTGGCCAGCTTTTCCACCGCCTTCCTCCCAGCAATCTTCAGCCTTGTGACCCTTCTTCTGACAGTTGTGACAATTGCCAGAGAATTTCTTGGATGATGAGTTTGCGGAGTAAGCGGTGTCCTCCCCCAAGCTCATAGACTTCTTGCCGGACTTCACCTGTCTCCGGTCATAGTCATCTATAAGAGTTGTCATTATTACATCAGGGGTGAGGTCAAGGCGAGTGATCTTTGTGGAAGTGGTCATGGTGGAAATGGTGGAGTCGTAGGATGCAGGAACTGAGCTGATTAACATAGCAGCAAAGTCGTCAGGATCTATAGAATGGCCGAGTGAGGCCAGTTCCTCGTGGGTGGTAATCATCTTATCGAAGTGAGCGCGTACATCACCCTTCTCGGCACACCTTAAGTCCTGGAGCTTCCGTCGCAACTCAATTGTGACGACACGGGAACGATTCTCAATTTCTTTGCCAACGCGTCCCAGATGGCGCTGGCACATGTTTCATTCCTGATTTTAATAAAAAGAGTTTCGGGGAGAGCACTCCCGATAAGCTGTTTCATGTAGCCATTTTCCTTTCGCCATGTAGCATATTTCTCCGGGTACTCGGCGACAGCTAAAGCTTCCGCTTCAGAGGGCACCCACAGAGGCTCCTGGTCTTCGCTAGGATCAGTAGGTCTTGGTTTGGTACCCTCTAGGTACTCAATCAGGCCCTTTGCCTCTGCAGCCCACTCGACGTGATTCTTGAATGTAAGCCAGTTGCTTCCATCCACTTTCAAGGCAGGGATCTTGGGGAGAAGATCCTCCTTTGAAAAGCTAGTCATTTTTTCAGAGATAATGTGTTAGTCTATTTTAAAGTGACCCTTAATGAGCACAGTCAGGGCTCATAACCTATAAGTCTATAGGTCACTCAGTGATCAGAGTAAGTCACTGAGGTGGACAGGAGGACAACGCAAAAGTTCTAGTACCGTGATTATGTAACATACCACATTTGTACAGTCCAACAGGTATGACAGTGTGTTACTACAGGCACATTGGTCAGCTGCTCACTAGATTGTATTGGGACTTTGGTATAGCATAGTAATACCACTGGAGACCATCCAGTAGCCACCATACCTCCTAGTAATTGCCTGCCATGGTGATATGTTTGCAAAGGAAAAACATAAAACATCGCACCAGGACATGGATCCCATGCTGTGGACTGTAAATATGTTGTAGGTACATATATCCCCTGTATGGGGATGCATTCTTTAAGCTGATATGTTGAATGTATCAAAAATGCGAACATTTTTGGTGTTTCTAAGCCTGCACTACTCTCTGGGGATACAGAGCCCCTTGCACATTTAGATGAGGGTCCAATGATGATCCTATAGGGTAATATGGGATACAGAATCATTTTTACAGTACATTTGGACCAGGGATGAAGCACAGAAGGGGAAGAAAAGTACCAGAACAAAGGTGGGAATATTTGAAGTCAACTATTGACCAAATATGGTAATGTTTTGGGAGTAGTGGCGCTTGGAGAGCTTATGTAATCAAGTGTTGACACTACTGAATTTAGTTAATGAAAACTACACAATGTTGGTAATCAACTCCAATACACAAACACTACACTACATTTCCTAATCAATAGTCCGCATTTTTGGTAATCAACACTAAACAATAATGGCTAATCAGAAGTCCGCACTTTTGGTAATCAACACTACACAACATTGGGTAATCAACAGTACAGATTTTGGGTAGTGCACTACAACAATACTACACAATAATGGCTAATCAACAGTCCGCATTTTTGGTAATGAACACTATCACATCAACACTACACAACATTAGGTAATCAGTACTACACATTTTTGGTAGTACACTACAACAACACCACACAATATTGGTTGATCAATAGTCCGCATTTTTGGTAATCAGCACTACCACACCAAGAGTACCCAACATTAGGTAATCAATACTACACATTTTTGGTAGTACACTACAACAACAACACTGCACAATATTGGCTAATCAATAGTCCGCATTTTTGATAATCAGCACTACTACACCAACAGTACACAACATTAGGTAATCCAAACTACACAATATTGGCTAATCAATAGTCCGCATTTTTGATAATCAACACTACCACACCAACAGTACACAACATTAGGTAATCCAAACTACACATTTTTGGTAATTAACACTACACAATATTGACTAACCAATAGTCTGCACTTTTGATAATCAACACTACCACACCAACAGTACACAACATTAGGTCATCCAAACTACACATTTTTGGTAGTACACTACAACAACTAATCAATAGTCCGCATTTTTGATGATCAGTACTACTACACCAACAGTACACAACATTAGATAATCAATACTACACATTTTTGTTAGTACACTACAACAACTAATCAATAGTCCGCATTTTTGATAATCAGTACTACCACACCAACAGTACACAACATTAGGTAATCCAAACTACACATTTTTGGTAATCAACACTACACAATATTGACTAATCAATAGTCCGCATTTTTGGTAATCAACACTACCACACCAACAGTACACAACATTAGGTAATCCAAGCTACACATTTTTGGTAATCAACACTACAACAATGACACTACACAACATTGGTTGATCAATAGTTCGCATTTTTGGTAATCAACACTACCACATCAATAGTACACAACATTAGGTAATTAATACTACACATTTCTGGTAGTACACTACAACAACAACACTACACAATATTGGCTAATGGTTCGCATTTTTGGTAATCAGCACTACCACACCAACAGTACACAACATTAGGTAATCCAAGCTACACATTTTTGGTAATCAACACTACAACAACAACACTGCACAACATTGGCTAATGGTTCGCATTTTTGGTAATCAGCACTACCACACCAACAGTACACAACATTAGGTAATCCAAGCTACACATTTTTGGTAATCAACACTACCACACCAACAGTACAAAACATTAGATAATCAATACTACACATCTTTGGTAGTACACTACAACAACAACACTACACAATATTGGCTAATCAACAGTCCGCATTTTTGGTAATGAACACTATCACATCAATACTACACAACATTAGGTAATCAGTACTACACTTTTTTTGGTAGTACACTACAACAACACCACACAATATTGGTTGATCAATAGTCCGCATTTTTGGTAATCAGCACTACCACACCAAGAGTACCCAACATTAGGTAATCAATACTACACATTTTTGGTAGTACACTACAACAACAACACTACACAACATTGGCCAATCAATAGTCCGCATTTTTGGTAATCAGCACTACCACACCAAGAGTACCCAACATTAGGTAATCAATACTACACATTTTTGGTAGTACACTACAACAACAACACTACACAGCATTGGCTAATCAATAGTCCGCATTTTTGGTAATCAGCACTACCACACCAATAGAACACAATATTAGATAATCCAAGCTGCACATCTTTGGTAGTCAACACTATCACACCAACAGTACACAATATTGCCTAATCAATGGTCCACATTTTTGGTAGTCAGCACAGTAATTTAATTCTGCAATGTGTATCAATTTTGGGTCTGACCCAGTTTTGCAATGGTTGACAACTTTTTTGCTCAACAGGCCTGACCCAGTTTTGCAGTACTTGACAACTTTGTTTCTCAACAGGCCTGACCCAGTTCTGCAATGTCAGCCTGACCCAGTTTTGCAATGCTTGACAACTTTTTCCTCAACAGGCCTGACCCAGTTCTGCAATGCCAGCCTGGCCCAGTTTTGCAATGCTTGACAACTTTTTCCTCAACAGGCCTGACCCAGTTCTGCAATGCCAGCCTGGCCCAGTTTTGCAATGCTTGACAACTTTTTCCTCAACAGGCCTGACCCAGTTCTGCAATGTCAGCCTGGCCCAGTTTTGCAATGCTTGACAACTTTTTCCTCAACAGGCCTGACCCAGTTCTGCAATGTCAGCCTGACCCAGTTTTGCAATGCTTGACAACTTTTTTTCTCAACAGGCCTGATCCAGTTCTGCAATGTATATACAATGTCAGCCTGACCCAGTTTTGCAATGCTTGACAATTTTTTCCTCAAAAGGCCTGACCCCATTCTGCCATGTCAGCCTGACCCAGTTTTGCAGTAATTGACAACTTTTTTCTCAACAGGCCTGACCCAGTTTTGCAATGTATCTACAACATCGGCCAGTCCCAGCTTTGCAACACTTGTCAATTTTTTTGTTCAACAGGCCTGACCTAGTTTTACAATGCTCCCACCAGTCCCAGTTCTGCAATTTTTATCAAACATCAGCCCATCCCAGTTTTGCAGTGATTAATGTCCCTCAGGCCTGTACTAGATTTGCAATAATAGAAAACATCGGCCTGGCCCGGTTTTGCGAGCATCGGCCGGCGTCGGCTAGTCCCACCTTTACAGGCAAATGTACATGTCCGATGACCCACTTTTGCGAGGGCTTTTGACTGAACTATGTGTATATAGAAGGGGCAATTTCCATATAGCTCTATAGATGCTCTCATAGCTCTCATAGTCACTCTGGATCTCAGAGACAAGTCCCCAATCTATAGCAATATATTCTTCACTATTATAGCTCCAATAGATCTATAAGTGCTATAGATCCACCAGAGAAATTATAGACAAGTCCCCCCCACAAGTCCATCAGGAAATTGAGGAGGTGCTGGCATGACCAGACAAATCTGACAAATAGAAGTCAGCATGATATAAATGGATAATTACTTAGAAACCATTATCTTGTGCTGATCAATCAATGTCAGAAAGATGTATATTTGATCTTGCAATAACAGAAAGATACACCTATGATGGGGATATATACTTGCTGGGGGACATTTTATGTTCTTATCATCCAGCTTGCAGTCTGATATCTATTGATAAGGTGTATGTAATAATTTTATTGGTCTGAACAAGGAATATCTATGGGTGTCATTGTGTCATTGTGTGGTAATGCTATGATAAATATTGATCAGCCAGTCATTATTCTGGCATCCATTGATAATGGGTGTACAATAATTTTATTAATCTGAACTCAGAATATCTATGGATGTCATTGTGTCATTTATAGTAATGCTATGATAATTATTGACCAGCCAGCAGGCAAGAGCATAAGGCCATCAGCAAACTAACCCTTCCAATTAGTTGAGCTGACAGCATGTGACTGACTCTGTGCCAGTCTGTCCAACTCCACTCCAGTCCACTCCTCCCACAGTTGTGCCAGTGTACCCAGTAGAGGGCACTCACTTCATTATATCAATAAAAAAATTTATTTATTAGAACTACTATGAATACAATACAAATAGCTAAGTAGTATATTTGTATGGAGGGGATGGGAGTCATTGTGTCATCACCATCAGTACTGGGGATAGGGTTGGGAATGGGGGTCATTGTTGTCATCATGTGGGTGGCCATTATTGGGGGCTGGGTATTGTCGTTGTCATCACCATTGTTGTTGGTGATTGCTGCATCATCGATGCAGATGGTGGTGACAGTAGTTGTCATTGTCTGGTCATGGGGGCATTCATGGTAGGACAGTCATTGTCATCGGGTCGCAACAATGCTGGCAGTGGGATGGTGACCATGTCATTGACACAGGCTGTAGTCGTGGTTGGTGTCATTGTTAGTAGTTGTTGCTGTCCCATTGACATTGGCTGTCATTGTTGTTGTCTGGTTGACAATGCTGGTGGTGGCCATTGTCGTTGCCATTGTCTGTTGTCCATGGTGGGGCCATCATCATTGCTGATGGTGGTGGTGGTGGTGGTGGTGGTGGTGATGATGGCTGTGGATGAAGTGTGTAGTGAAGTCTTAGAAAATATTGATAGTTGAATATGCTGATATAATCATGTACACAAACACACACACACACACACACACACACACACACACACACACACACACACACACACACTTCAAAAATTTCTCTAAGTCTCCTCACTCTCTTCATCTTCCACCACCACCACACGTCAACCACCACCACCAGCGTCGATGATGATGACATGACAATGACTATCACCAGTGTTGACGATGACACAGCCACCACCACCAATGTTGACAATGCGAGAAGTGACCACCACCACCAACATCAACAATGACATGGCCACCACCACCTGCATTGACAATGACACAGCCACCACCACCAATGTCGATGACAATGCAACCACCACCACCCTCAATGACAACGATGATGTGACCACCCCCAACATCATCGATCACACAACCACCACCACCCCAATGTCGACAACAATGTGACTGCCATCACCACCCATGTCATCAATCACATGACCACCCACCATCAATGTTGATGACACAACCACCACCACTCCCAACATCGATGATGACAACACCACCACTACCCCCAATGACAACAACCCCCCACCTGGTCAATGGTGACAGCAACATGACCACCACTCTCTACCACCTGTGCCAATGACCCAACCACCACTACCTGGGTGATGGCAATGGCAACCACCACCCCCTACCATGGCAATGATGACTACCCCACCACCAGCGTCAACAACATGGCCACCACCAGGCACCAACCACCACCACCATCTCAATGCAGCCATCAATGACGACGACCCCACCACCTGCATTGTCAACGTGACACCAGCAATGACGATGATGACCTTGATGCAGCTGCCACCACTACCCCCACCAGCTGCATTGATGTCGTGGCCATCAATGACGATGATGACCACCTCAATGTACATAGTATATTTACTCCTTATTCCGCCCCTGTAGTGTACAATATTTATTTTTTGGTACTGTACAGCGTTGAATATAAATTGATTAAGCTGAATATTGAACGAATTAAGATGGTTGAAAATTAAGTACAGGCAGTGGATGTATGGGTACTGTTGGCTTGTACAAGTACTTCTGGGTCAGCTGGGACAGTAATAACTTTCTGATAAATCTGATCTGGAGCATCAGAATGAACTTATCTGAGCATGCACATCAGCAGGTATAATTATATATACATTTGAACACATTTAGCAGGGGTTGGGTTTTTGGTCATATATATCAGCAGGTATACTGGTGATCTAGCATGATAAAAAGAAGCAACCTGTCTAAATTGATCATAATCAAGAGACTGATAAAGACGTCCATCACTCAAAACACTCCCATGAAGTATATGACATGATCTAAGTGTATATAAGAATGATGCATGTGGATACACATGGGAAAAATGGTAATGTTATATAATGGTTGAGCAGACTCTCATTGATTTCCTGATGTCTATAGTATCACTCTTTCAGGCTCTTATAGCACTCATAGCACTCCGAATAGGATTTATAGCACCAAATGAATTGTCAATCACTAACCACATACATGATGCATTTACTACTCAAAGACACTACATAATATACCACTAGTTCTGGCACCAACATTTGTTGTGTAGTCAAATAACCTATTACAGTAGAATTTCTCATAATGCATGGTGTCAGGTGGTCCAAATTCTTGATGCACTAAGAGGGTCATGCACTGAGGGGGGAGTGTGACAGCTGAATAATCATGTGACTACTGTGACATCCCCTTATCTCTGAACCACCTTCCCAACGTTGCCTGCTTCAATCACACTGACTCCATCCATCTCAGCTCAATTCTAAGCTTCCTTACACTCCTTGAGATGCCAAGGGAAGTTTCGAGTGTCCCATACTTGATGGACATGCACTCCATCTTTTCACACAATTGAATCACTTGACTCAGCTCCATCTCTGGTTCTGAGTCATGATCCTCCTCAGATTCATTGTTGACCTCCATCACCTCACCTCATCTAACCGCTGTGAGTCAAAGTGAGGGTTTAGGTTGAAACAACAACCCAAACACAACACCAACAAAGGACTACGAAAAAGTGCAAGTGGTGGTTTGCCTCTGTGGTGTCCAGAGAGGATATGCTGAGGAGGGGGAAAGGGGATCTACACCAACAGAGTGATGCAGACAGTGATGCCAGGATACTCCTGGGGTACAGGAGCAGTAGATGATGAAGGGGATAGGGGTCTGGACTCTTCCTAAAGCCTAGGAAGTGTCAAAGTGGGGATTGAGTTGACTGAGACTGAAGTAGCAATACTACACCTAGAGACTGGTGCAACAAAGGGGCAAGGGGGCTCCTGATGTCCAGGAGCAATGGGAGATGAAGGATTTACAAGATAGACTCCACTTGAGCCTAGAGAAATACTTGGACTTGAATAGATTGAATAAACTTGAGATATCAGAGCCTTTAGACCTTCACTGAAGCCTACAAGACTCAAAGAGCTGAGGGGATACTGACTGACAGAGTCTGAGAGAGGGATAATTTCATACTATTCAGGTCTCTTATCACTGGGCTGAGCCCAGGGGTTTAAATACATGGGGGGACACAGCATTGAAGTACAAAAAGAGAAGGGAATAAGCAAAATTTGTCAAGGATTGGTAAGAGCTTTGTAAGGGGTTTGTAAGCTATCAGTAAGCAAGGCATAAGCAGGAATGAGTAAGCATAGGGAGCATGAATAAGCTGCTGAGGAATGAGTAAGCTGCATGACAAGACTGATTGGTAAGGGAGTGAGTCATCAGCTGAGTAATATACCAAAAATGCAAAAGGGATAGAATAATACTGATGACAGAAGAGCATCAGTAAGCAAGGGATGAGTCACTTGCACAGCAGAAGGAGTCATTGATGCACTGCCCAAGAAGTTTGATGGGAGGCTGTGTATCATCAGGAATTTGATGGGAGAACAATGGGGAAGACCTGGGATAAATAGGGGAATTGATCCGAAACAGAACAGCCACAAGAAGGGTACCAGGGGTCCAGAGGTCTTTAGGGGGGTCAGCATACACTAAGGTATAGTGCATATGTTCTAGTGCCACTGAAGCACAACCATGGGCTCCCTTGAGGAGTTCTCTTCTGGGAAAGAATAAGAGAGGGTTCTTCTTCCTAACAGCACTATAAAGTGGGGGTATAACTGTCATGGTGCTGAGGGATGCCATCTGAAAGTGGGGAAGTGGACAGAGTATTGAATTCGATGCATCCAGGGAAGTGAGACGAACAACAGAGGAAGATGGACATGGCAAGTATCTGGGAGGAAGGGACCATAGGCTGAGGGCTCAGGGGACACAGAGACGACCAGAGAAGACTTTTCAAGCTTGACAATAGACCTAAGATGACCAAAGTACGTTCTTGATGCAGGACTGACAAGGAGAACGTGCTGGCCAAGAATGAGGGGGACTGAGGGAGTAGGCTGGGAAGATATGTGCCAGACAGTGCATGGGAACTCTGGCAGAGGCTGTCCTAAGAGCAGGACATAGTGGAGATCTGCAGCAATAGTGGAGAAACAATCCAGAGAAAATACGGACTCCATAGTGAGTGATAGACAAATGTCTGGATTGTGGGGGGAATATCTCTGTGGGAAATGAATGGATTTGCGTTGGAACTTGACAGGCAGATAGACCATGTTCTAGGCTCTCTGATGGTATGGTCATGTGCCCAATAGCTTAAGAAATGGCAGAGCTATTCAAAATATTGGAATGCCAGCACTGGGTGCCTAAAAATGACATTTGGGCACTAAAAATCATTTCTTCTCTTTCTCCTTCATTTCTCCATCAATTCTTTGGCTTCTTTGATCATTCTAATATGGGAGTTGGACTGCAGAAGTGTGCATTCCTTTCTCATACCATAATGATGTTATTCCTTCAGTTTCTTCTGCTTCTTGGTGGTTCTTGTGCAAGGGATGACTGTCAGCGTTGGCATTCATCTCTTGCATCAGAATAGTCTTCTTGTGTGATAGATGGCTATGATGAGGGTCTGTTGTGCCTATCCTTTGCATAAGGATCATTTGATATAGGCATTATCTTCCATGTTCACTGTACCAAACCTGTTTGGTGCATGACAATGCCACAATGGCTAACTGCAATGAGAAAGGTGCCAAGTACTTGTGCATACCAGAAGGGGTGGGCATCAGGACCTTGTTCTCATGATAGCATCATGATGGCTGTGTGACCATGCCCCAGATGAAGCATGTCTTGGTCATGATGCATGTCATATGTTGTGTAGTTGACTTGAAAGTGTTTTGGTTGGAAAATCCTGTTGAGATTGGTCATGAAATGGACAGTGTTTTGCTCTTCACTTGTGAACACCTGTTTGTCGCCATCATATTCATTATTCAGCAATTGTGGCAGGAGGTGGTCTTTAAGCTTTGGAATGAAGTCCTAGAAACAACTTATGGGTGAGTACAGTGCTGGATAGTAAGATGAACTACAGATTAGAATGCTTAACACCAACCTTAAGTGCCAGATCACCTTGGTGTTGAACAAGATATTCAGCCAGATTAACGACATTCCTCAGTGAATCAGACAAATGATGGTGTTGCTGAAGGGATAGATGGGCTGGTTCAACCACATCCAAGTCTGTTGTGCCAGTTTCAGCACTGTTGAGTACATATTGCTGTCTTCGGATGCATGTATGCCACTGTTCTTGTGTTGCCAACTGTCCTGCTGGGTGGTTTTTGTTCGTACTTTGGTAAAATCTCTTGAGAAGGCGATGTGCAAGTTCTCCCTAGTGGTTTGTGTCAGTCAATCATTCTGGCACTCAATTTCATGGTGAATGCTGCTTACCAGTTGCGTTGTATAGGAGTCTGTTGTTCCAAACAGGCAGATGCTGTGAACATAGTCACCCAGAGCATGGAATTTGTAGGTTGTTAGGTTGAAGGCCTTTGGTCGAGCAGCTGACAGGGTGCTGGTTGTCGAGGATCCAGATGGTGTTGACATAGTAGTACCAAGGCTGTGTTCCTTTCGTCGCCGCCATGCTGCAGTCTCTGATGGCAGCTCCATAGTCTTGAAAGCAGCACAAGTGAAGTCCCGGAATTTGCGCAACTGATCCCCAAGTAGCCAAGAAGCTTCATTGAGTAGGTTGAGAGAATGGTCTGTATGAAGTCATAACTTTGCAAGGGCATGCCATTGTGCCAATCAAAAGAGTAGCATTTGGATCTCCTCATCATGTTCAGGAGGAAATAACCCCTCGAACACAGGAATAGCACACAGGACCAAATGTCAATCCAAACAAGGCATACTATTCACCAAAATAACCTACCTGAAGGACATCTTCAAAATGGCGGGCTGTGCATTGAAATGCTACTGAGACATTGGATGGAAACCGGCAGATTGCATCCTTTCCAAAGGATGGGATTTGACAAAATCTGTCCAAAAAAACTATACTGAGCTAGCTGATTGAGTATGATATACATAAGACATACCGTGCATCAAGAGTGGCCACCAAGTTGGTCCCAGACACTGGATCAATTGCATGAAGTAGTCATAAAAGGTGCCTGAATACTGATTTGAAAATTCCTAGCTCAAACTCATGTAGTAGATCTACTGTAAGCACACAATAGATATTGAATCCCAGGGGTCCAAGTGTATCAGCAAATGTGTTCTTGTAGTAACAAAAGCACAGTTAATATCCGTGGATATCAAGAATGGACAACATACAAAAGTGGGCACCAGTGAAAGGACTTTAAGCTGCAACTCAGGAAATGCCCCCTTAATTGGGGCACCATGTTTGTAGATGGCATTGCAGGCAGCTGCAACTCATTCTCAAAAGTAGAGACGGATTTTTGATAGTCGTTGTGAAGCATTGGAGAGAAAGCCAAGATGATAAAAGTCTTCCTTGGGAATCATGCACCAGGGACATGGGCAGTTACCCTTATCTTGAATTGTGGCCAGAAGTACTCTGAAAGTAATTGAGCTTTGGCTTCATGAGTCACCATGCTTCCAAAACTGAACCTACTTTTCTGGATAATCTGCTGAGTATGTAAAAATGCATGGAAACACTCTATGAAACTTTCCATCATAACATTTGACCATGATGCCATTGTGATATGCATCCAGAAATTCATCATCAAGTAGAATCTTCCAGACTCCATGAATAAGCTCTCATTTACAATGGGTCAGGACATCACTGTAGCTCTTCTTTTTTGAGAACTCAGAGATGAATTTGATGATGGCATGTGGGAGCTGTGAAAGGAAGAGTGAATCTTCAGGTTACCAAGGTCAAAGAGGCTTCAAAGCTCACTGTTGAGATGAATGCAATGGGATGGCACACACCGGATGTTGGGCATGCACATGAATACTTGAACTGATTCCCAAAGAACAGGTACACTGGCCAGGCAGATGCACTACCAAATTGTGCGAGATGTGTTGCATCAGACCAGAACATGAGTCCTGCAATGACCCTTTCTAATTTACACCCATTGTCACGTCTCTGTTTTTGTAGTTCATCATGTGCCTTGTTCCAGGCCTCTGAAGTGTAGAGCTCATCATATAGGTGTTGCTCATGACCAGTCACTGGAGAGCGCCAGATTTGTTTGAATGGAGTAAGATGGAACCATTTTGCACCCTTCTCAGCAAAAATGGCATGGATGACAGTGGTAAGTGGCCGATGAAAAAGTCCTCCAATTGTAAATTGTTGTCCATTGCCATCTGGGTTGTGCTCTTGGGTAGGTACATGAATATCGACTGAGGACTCTTTCCAACTATCTTGTTGTAGAGGATTGCTCTCATCAAGAGCACTTTCTGAGCTGTCAAAGTGCTTCATCTCAGTGTGTGCATTAAAACCTTGAAGATCGTGGGGATCAAAATCATCTTCTTGCAACATATTCACAAGTTGGGTGACCTCAGCCTCAGACTTCTGCCTGCTTCTGGTCATCATCCAAGTCATGATCTGTCAGATGCTCATATTTTTCCAAGGCCAAGGTGGCAGTGGAGGAGTGTAAGAAGTTGAAGGCATGGACATGGATGCTTCATCATCATTACTGTTTGAGAGCTGTTCAATGGACACGAATGCATCCGGGTCATATGATGGCCTGTGGCAGTGTGAGTCAAAGTGAGGGTTTAGGTCAAAACAACAACCCAAACACAACACCAACAAAGGACTATGAAATTGTGCGAGTGGTGGTTTACCTCTGTGGTGTCCAGAGAGGATGTGCTGAGGAGGGGAAGAGGGGATCTACACTAACTGGGTGATGCAGACAGTGATGCAGGATACTCCTGGGGTACAGGAGTAATAGATGATGAAGGGGATAGGGGTCTGGACTCTTCCTAAAGCCTAGGAAGTGTCAAAGCAGGGATTGAGTTGAGTGAGACTGAAGTAGCGATACTACACCTAGAGATTGGTGCAGCAGAGGGGCAAGGGGGCTCCTGACATCCAGGGGCAATGGGAGATGAAGGATTTACAAGATAGACTCCACTTGAGCCTAGAGAAATACTTGGACTTGAATAGATTGAGTAAACTTGAGATATCTGAGCCTTTAGACCTTCACTGAGGCCTACAAGACTCAAAGAGCTGAGGGGATACTGACTGAGAGAGTCTGAGAGAGGGATAATTTTGTGCTATTGGGGTCTCTTTTCACTGGGCTGAGCCCAGGGGTTTAAATACATGGGGGGACACAGCATTGAAGTACAAAAAGAGAAGGGAATAAGCAGAATTTGTCAAGGATTGGTAAGGGATTGGTAAGAGCTTTGTAAGGGGTTTGTAAGCGATCAGTAAGCAAGGCATAAGCAGGAATGAGTAAGCATAGGGAGCATGAATAAGCTGCTGAGTAAAGGAATGAGTAAGCTGCATGACAAGACTGATTGGTAAGGGAGTGGGTCATCAGCTGAGTAATATACCAAAAATGCGAAAGGGATAGAGTAATACTGATGACAGGAGAGCATCAGTAAGCAAGGGATAAGTCACTTGCACAGCAGAAGGAGTCATTGATGCACTGCCCAAGAAGTTTGATGGGAGGCTGTGTACCATCAGGAATTTGATGGGAGAACAATGGGGAAGTTCTGGGATAAATAGGGGAATTGATCTGAGACAGAACAGCCACAAGAAGGGTACCAGGGGTCCAGAGGTCTCTGGGGGGTCAGCATACACTAAGGTATAATGCATATGTTCTAGTGCCACTGAAGCACAACCATGGGCTCCCTTGAGGAGCTCTCTTCTGGGAAAGAATGAGAGAGGGTTCTTCTTCCTAACAGCACTATAAAGTGGGGGGGTATAACTGTCATGGTGCTGAGGGATGCCATCTGAAAGTGGGGAAGCGGACAGAGTACTGAATTTGATGCATCCAGGGAAGTGAGATGAACAACAGAGGAAGATGGACATGGCAAGTATCTGGGAGGAAGGGACCATAGGCTGAGGGCTCAGGGGACACAGAGACGACCAGAGAAGACTTTTCAAGCTTGACAATAGACCTAAGATGACCAAAGTACGTCCTTGATGCAGGACTGACAAGGAGAATGCGCTGGCCAAGAACGAGGGGGACTGAGGGAGCAGGCTGGGAAGATATGTGCCAGACAGTGCACGGGAACTCTGGGAGAGGCTGTCCTAAGAGCAGGACATAGTGGAGATCTGCAGCAATAGTGGAGAAACAATCCAGAGAAAATACAGACTCCATAGTGAGTGATGAGACGAACGTCTGGATTGTGGGGGGAATATCTCCGTGGGAAATGAACGGATTTGCGTCGGAACTTGACAGGCAGATAGACCACATTCTAGGCTCTCTGACAGTATAGTCACATGCCCAATAGCTTAAGAAATGGCAGAGCTATTCAAAATATTGGAATGCCAGCACTGGGTGCCTAAAAATGACATTTGGGCACTAAAAATCATTTCTTCTCTTTCTCCTTCATTTCTCCATCAATTCTTTGGCTTCTTTGATCATTCTAATATGGGAGTTGGACTGCAGAAGTGTGCATTCCTTTCTCATACCATAATGATGTTATTCCTTCAGTTTCTTCTGCTTCTTGGTGGTTCTTGTGCAAGGGATGACTGTCAGCGTTGGCATTCATCTCTTGCATCAGAATAGTCTTCTTGTGCGATAGATGGCTATGATGAGGGTCTGTTGTGCCTATCCTTCGCATAAGGATCATTTGATATAGGCATTATCTTCCATGTTCACTGTACCAAACCTGTTTGGTGCATGACAACGCACTATCAAATGTTCACGCACAATGCCACCACTACCCACCACACCACCACAGTGCAATTGCACTTGCAGGTACTATGAAGTTTCTTTTTTTTTGTTTCATATACTAACTATTATTCCAGGTTCTCTGTGTGCACACCCACACCCGTGTACACCTATGCCTGTACAGCCTGATTCCCCCCACTAACTTGTATGTTTTTTTCTCATTTACTAACTATTATTACCAGCCCATTGCATGGGCACCCGCCCCGCGTACACCATGCAGCCCAGCCACCAATGCTGACCAAACAATGGTGACAACAGCTGCACCGAACAGCATCAACCACCACCACTGTGTGTCAATCACCACCACCACCACCGTGCGTCAATCACCACCACCACCACCACTTGTCAACAGCCATCACCACCCCATCACCCATGAGGACAACAACAATGACAGTGCCAGCATGCACGCTGTGGTGCGATCACCACCACCATCACCCACTTAGACAGCAACAACAGCAACGATGGTGATGACCCCAGCGCCAGCGCACACACGCTATGGTGTGACGACAGCCATAGCCCCAGCACCAGCACGCACTCATGCACATGGTCATGCAACCACCACACCAGTGTGATGATGACAACAACAACAACAATGTCAACATGCACACATGCACACTGCGATGCAGCCACCACCAGCGTGATGATGACAACAACCCTGTGGCCAGCACATGCATGCTGTGTTGTAAATTAACCAGCATGTGTTACTAGGTACTTAGGCGCGTGACCATGCAGCTTACATAAGCCCTTCAAGCATACATACACAGTAGTATTTTCCTATTAGTCCCTCAGTAGCTTGACCATCTACTGAGGGTAAGTAGTCCACACACACTCATTCTTACTCATACTAACTTGTAGTAGTTACTACAGGTATTACTCTAATTCAGTAGCTTGACCATCTACTGAGGTTAGTACAGGGTTACCAACTTCTTACCACAGCTTCTGTCCTACAGGTCCACTGCAGCAACCCCCCCCACACTTTTTTCCAAAATGCTGTGATGTGACCACAACCACCACGACCGGCATCAATGACCCCAGTGCCAGCACAGTGGCGACCTGACCACCACCACCACCACCACCACCACCACCACTGGCATCATCATCAACAATGACGGCAATGACCCCAGCACCAGCACACACGCTGTGGCGCTGTCACACACCAAAGGTGTTTGGTACTGTGAACATGGAGAAAGTTAGCTGATGAATCAATGCAAAGAATGCACACCCAAGATCTGTTGAAAGATTGCCCCGACTTGAGGGATAGAGATAGTACTTGCTATCTCTCTCATGCAAAGTCAAGACTATCCTTATGCAAAGGATGAGTACAAGCTCATCGTAGCCATCTATCACACAAGAATGACTATCCTGGTGCAAGAAATGACTGCCAACATCTAGCAGTCACCACTCATGCAAGGACCAGCCAAGAAACAGAAGAATTCAAAGAAGATGACTGTTTTTGGTATGAGAAAGGAACGCAAGTGACTGCAGTCCAACTCCCATACCAGAGCAACCAAAGAAGAAGAAGAAACAATAGAGAAACGAAGGAGAAAGAGAAGAAATGAATTTTAGCGCCCAAATGTCAAAATTAGGTGCCCAGTGCTGGCATTCCGATTTTGTGAATAGCTTCGCTGTTTCTGAAGCTATCAAGCACATGACTATATGGTCAGAAAGCCTAGACTGTGGTCTATCTGCCTGTCAAGTTCCGACGTAAATCCGTTCATTTCCCATGGAGATATTTCGCCCGCAATCCAGACCTCCACTTTATCGCTCACTATGGAGTCCACATTTTCTCTGGAACGTTTCTCCGCTATTGCAGCAGACCTCAACTACGTCCTGCTCTTGGGACAGCCTCTCCCAGAGCTCCTGTGCACTGTCTGGCACATATCTTCCCAGCCTGCTCCATCAGTTCCTCTTGTTCTTGGTCAGCACGTTCTCCTCATCAGTCCTGCATCGCGCACGTACTTTGGTTGCCTCAAGTCTATCGTTAGACTTGAAGATTCATACCTGGTTGTCTCTGTGTCTCCTGAGTCCTCTGCATATGGTCCTTGTTGAAGTCACACGTGCACCCGGCGTAAACCGTCGATGAAGTGCGCACAAGACTGCGACCCATATTAGTGTAGACTTAGTAATAGTCCTCTTTAGAGTAGATGTTACATGTCACACGTCATGCATCACAGTCACACATCACACTATTTGTTGTATATAAACAGCGGACATCGCTTATATAATATAACAGCTCTTGACCAGCTACCGCTACCATCTCAGATTGTGCACTCCACCCAACAGGTGAGTTGGAGTAGCAGTTTCTCTACGTATATAGGTATTGCTTCAACAGGTTATGAGCCCTGTGAGCGCACTGTGTGCAGCAATGCACCAGGCAGCGCTCCAGCTCCCTGAGCGTCACTTTAACTAGCTTGACGCTGTGGACCACAGTGAGCTCCTAGCTGAGCCCCTGCACAGCCACAAGGCGAAGTCGGTCGACGACTTGCGCCAGACAGTGAGCTCCTAGTTGAGCACCTGTATTGCCACAGGCGAAGTTCGTCGATGACTTGTGCCAACCATGGCGAACATCGTCGACAACTTGCGCTGGCATGACCTAGTCATGAGTTAGCTGTTGACAGAAGTGCTTTCACTAGCACTCAGGTGTTTCTTCTTTTCTTGCTTGTCCGTTGTCGCATCCACCTGCTGACTCCGTTGACTCCCAACAGAATATCACCATGTCCAGCGCTCTAGACAAGATGGTCCCCGTGTTCACTGGCTCCAACTGGCAGCAGTGGCACACCTCTATGCAGGCCTACCTTCGGGCACAAGGCCAATGGTACGTTTACTCGACGACACAACCCGCTGACGGCCATGATGACCGAAAGGAGTGGGACGACAACACCAAGAGAGCACTTGGTAACATCACCTTGTGCCTCGCCCCCTCCATCCAGGTTGCCGTCTCGGATCTCGACAGCGTTAAGGAAGTCTGGGACCACCTGAAGAAGAACTTTGGTGCCCCCAGTATCGGCTCCGCCTACGCTGAGCTTAGCAAGCTCCTGGCGACTACCATTCCTGCTGGCTCCCATCCCGCTCCTGCCATCACCAAAGTGCTTAGCCACTTCGTGTACCTCAAGGACGCTGGCTTCGAGTTCCCTGCCCCCGTGCAGGCGATGATCATTCTCTGCAAGCTCCCTCCTACTATGGAGGTCATAGCTCAGATACTCAGCCAAACGTTGCCGGATGAGATCAAGAACCTGAAGCCCGACGGGATCGTAAAGGCTGCTACTCTCTCCTTCGAGCAGAAAGGCGCCTCTTCGCACGGCGGTGGTAAGGGCCCCCAGGCCAACAAGCTTAGCGCTGTGAAGTGCAAGCCGGCTGACCCCAAGTTCACCCAGCAACAGCAGCAGCAAGGCGGGTCCAACGGCGGTGCGAGCGGAAACGCTCCTGCCCAAGGACAGGGAGGCCGCACTCAACGTGGCGGCAAGAAGGCTCGCGCTCGCCGTGAGAACGCCCAACAAGCTGCCTTCGCTACGTATGTCCACTATGATGGACCAGAGCCCACCGTCGACCCTCGCGCCCTGGCTCACACCCCCGGTGCTGCCCACTACGGCCCCCCCGCATTTGAAAACACTATCAAGGCCTTTGACTTGGCACACCGTCTGGGGGTAGAGCCCTCCTGCCAGACCATCCGCACCCTCGACCAAGTCGTGTCATTGGCGAGTGCGAACCTGGACCAGCCCGAGGCCGGTCCCTCCTCGTTGAAGCGCCCTCATCTTGAGGAGCGCATCACGATGTATGAGGAGGATGCCATCTCCCTTGGGGATGATGAACCCCTCGCCCACGAGCCCTTCGCTGACGATGGTTTCGATGAAATCGATGCGATGGTCCTCGACCACTACAACGCGACGTCGATGGCGATGGGTGCGGAGGCCAGCCTCTTCAGGCAAGTACCTTCTGCATGCATGCTGATTGACACTGACACACTCCCTTTACATGTGCGCTTTACGCCGTCACTGTATATAGCGAGTAGTAACTACAATTTGTCATGTCGTGTCTCCTCGAGTAATGCATATATTTGTTCGTGTTCAAATAATGCACGCTGTGCTGGCTGTAAGGGAAAAATGGTCGACGATAGCGAACTATCTGGTGCCTTCTGGCTCCTAGACTCAGGCGCATCATGCCACTTCACTGGTGACATAGGCGATTTCACCTCCTATAACGCGCTAAAGCGAGCACACTACGCCAAAACGGCCAATGGTGTAGCACTAATTGCTGGCATTGACACGGTACTACTCCGGTGCCTAGACCACAACACTGGGGATGAGAAAGTGATTACACTCACCCAAGTGCTCCATATGCCAGGTGCTACTGCACGCCTCATTTCTATGGGCGAAATGCTCCAGCATAACTACAAGGTCACTGGTGATAAGCAAGGCATTAGCCTCATTCATAAAGCTGAACGCCTATGGTTTGGGCCAGACCCAGAGGACGATCGCAATGTCATTTTTGGGATTAGATCTATCCCGATAATTAGATCTAACTATATTGCCTCCGTGAGCAAAGTCGATTACGACATTATGCACCGGAGATTCGGGCACCCCTCGAAGGAAGTACTCCAACGTGCGCAAAAGCATACGCAGCGCTTCCCGGAGATCCACTTTCCAACTGAGGATTGTGTTTGCCCTGGATGTGCTCTTGGCAAGATGCCCAATCGAGCTTTCCCAGAGAACGAAAGACGTGCTTCCAAGCCCTTCGAGCTGGTGCACTCTGACCTGAAATCCTTCTCGGTTACGTCATACCGGAAGTTCAAATATGTTATCACCTTCTACAACGACTATACCTCTCACGCCTGGACTATGCCTCTTCGCTCCAAAGCTGCAGCGATTACGGCTGCCAAAGATTTCCTCGAAATGGTGCAAGTCCAACATGATATGCACGTTATTGGATGGATGTCCGATGCCAGCGGAGAATATAAATCCGACCTATTTGATCGAGCACTCCTTGAGAAAGGAATTAAAATATATCAAAGTGCTCCAAGAACCCCCATGCAGAATGGCCGCGCCGAGCGTCTAGGGCGCACTCTCATGGATAAAGCTGAGTCTATGCGGCATCAAGCCTGCATTCCTGACTGCTGGTGGGAATTTGCGTTCGCTCACACAACTCACCTTTACAACCGTACTCCGGTAGCTCGCCTGCGATGGCGCACCCCCCATGAAATGCTTAAGGGGGAGTTGCCTAACATCGATCACCTCCGTGTATTTGGCTGTGGAGCCTTTGTCTACCTCCCAGCCTCGGCTCGAGCAAATAAGATGGCTCCCAAGTCGGAGCTTATGACCTATGTCGGTGTTGCCCCTGGCAATGAGCACAACTTCTTGTTTATGCGCTCCACCAATGCAGTGTTTACTGCTGCTCACACCGTCTTTGACGAGTGTCATTTCCCTCGCTGCCCCAAAAACAGGCGCGAACCTCTCAAGAACCCTTTCGGAAGGGCAAATCCGAAACCAGCCACTGATCGACCAGGGAATTCCCCTGATGATACCGACAGTGATGATGATGTGGAACATGACCATGGCTACCCACATCCCCAAGCGCAGGATGATGATCCAAAGCGCGAGGAACCTGAGGCTCCTGAGGAAGAGCCTAATCAAATAAATCCTCCCTGTACGCCATCTCCAGTGCCTCCACCAGCACCGAGAACGCCTTCACTGGCGAGAAATCCACCACCTCCGGCACCGCAGCGCCCTGGCCGAGCTGAACGCTGCCAGAATGCGCCGCGACCCCCTGCAGTGAATATCCCTGCCCGCCCCCAACGTGAATGTAGAGCGCCATTACGCCTCAGTAATGTGTATGGTGAGCGGCGACATCCCGTTGAGCAACTCCGGGATATCGAAAGTGCCTCTCGATGGCGAGAAACAGTGGGTGAGGTCCCTAGACCCCCACAACCGGACACACCAGACCATGTTCCTGGTGGTTTCCCTGACACCTCTGCAACGCCCAGTGAGGAAGATGTGCAAAAGATGTGCGAGGAAGGGGGAGCAAACCTAGTCCGTTATCTGATAGGCAAAGCCCTCGAAACCCATGACCCTCAATACGAGAGTGTCTGCAACTGGTCCTACAAGGACATTGCTCGCTTACCCCAAGCTGAGCAGAAACTCTGGCAACTTGCTTGCCAAGAAGAGCTCGACGTGCTGCAAAAGTGCAAAGTCTTTGAGCTAGTTGACCGTCCCCGAGACCGGAAGGTCATAAAGAATCGATGGGTCTTCGATGTGAAGTCGGATGGCCGCAAGAAAGCCCACTTAGTAGCAAAAGGCTTCTCCCAGGTCGAGGGATTAGATTTCGACCAGGTCTTCTCACCAGTTGTGCACTTTGAAACAGTGCGCCTCATGCTTGCGCTTGCCGCACTTGAAAACTGGTATATCACTGGACTCGATGTTCGGAGCGCCTACTTGTATGGCAAGCTCGACGAAGAGATCTACATGGAACAACCCGAAGGGTTTGCAGTTCCCGGGCAAGAGCGCAAAGTGCTCCACCTCTGGCGTGCCCTCTATGGCCTCAAACAGGCTGGCCTAGCTTGGTGGCGCACACTCGATGAGTCTCTCAAGGAGCTCGGGTTTGAGCGCCTTAAATCTGAAGCAGGCATCTTCTTCTATAAGAAGAAAGGCACCAACATTGTCATCGGTATTATCTACGTTGACGACACTTTATTCTGTGGCCCTAACAAGGCTGTTGTTGATGCCATCAAAGCGCAGTTCATGCGCAAATG
>JAYMGJ010000415.1:0-45712 GCA_037178675.1 Scleroderma bovista
GATACTATGTACAGTACATGAGGACCAGGGATGGGGCACAGGAAGGCAGAGGAGACTCACAAGGAGGGTGGGAATATTGCAGTTCTGGTATTGACCAAATGCGGTCGTGTTTTGGGAGTAGCAACACTTTTTGTGATTATGTAATCTTACTAGAACAGCGCCGCCGCAGACGGCAAACACCTTGTCTAACACATAAGGCCCACTGTACAGTTACATCGTCATCTACTGATTACCAACCATTTCACTCTCCACAAATTAATAAGGCCTATTCTTGCTCCCCAAGAACCTTGGCCTGGCAAGCATCCTCCATGAGAGTGTCAGATTTGTATTTAGGTGAATTAGTGCAGACTTATGAAGCATCCTTGATTACAGTGATCTGAGGAGTCAACAAAGCACACTCGGTATTGCAAACCATTCCTCCTAATATCCAACAAACATCCATACATCCGAAACGCACAAAAATGTCTTTAGAGGAAACAGACACACGAGGGAGTCTTTTTATATCCATCCACATGCCTCGTCCATCAGCCAGCGTACGTGGCGATGTTTTGCATGAGATGTTGTACTGATGCACTTCAGCACACTGGTTAATATAGCAAAAACCCTGTTCCGCGTATTTCCTTAGAGCATTAAAAGTGTTACGACCACAGCGACCCACATATAAGGGTCCTGGATTAACCATTGAGAGGCCACGGAACGTGAGAGCCAGGTAAGCACAGAAAATGTGATCAGGCAAGATGAAATTCATAACTGCGGTGCTGTGGAAGTGAAAAATAGGTGGTAGACCCATGCTTTTTTGGGAGACCACAACATTGAGCCTTTGGATGCTGTTGGAGAGATTTAGTATGGTGTTGATTTTGGAATGGGAGTAAGGCGAGTTGTCAATAATGCCTTGGTGGACAAGTTGATACCCTTCATTGTTGAGCAAGGTCACTAAGTGATGCGCATGGCAGCGAGGCACGTAGATGTCAAGATCCGTAGGTGACCAAGGGGTAGATTTGGCTAGGAGGAAATGAAGAGTGGTGGATCCAGAAATGACAGCATCACAAGAGCGCAATATCTCAAATAAAATATTGCTCTTTGCAAAGAATGGTATAGTGATTTCTTTTAGGCATTTTTCTAGGTAAAGATGCACAACAGTAGCATTGCATGCACTGGAAGCTGCAAAGGAGGCAATGTCGCGAAGGTTGCTGTATGCGAATAATTCATCGACGAGATGACTGTTGTCCACGAACACAATAACAGGTGAGACGATACCATCCACAGGAATGTGGGGCATGCTCAGCGAAACTGAAAACAGGATGAGGAAGAAACTGTCGCGAATGGGCTGGACTGGCTGACGAAGTGGACATTGCGATTGGCATGGAAGTAATGGTGACATTCAACGTTTCCACAGACCTTGATGTTGCCAATGGAGCACGCGGACATATAGTGGATATTATTCTCGATGCTCGAGAGGAGATGAGCACTGTACCCTCACTCACGAAGGTGCTGCAATACCCACCTCTTTACATTCTTGTGCGAATGATATGCACCAAAGCCGACCCGCTGCCAGGATTAGAGACGGGAGTACTTCCGATTACGCCCCTGATGAGGACATTCAGCGTTGTGACATCTAGTGGCAACAAAGTTACAGTCACCAGGCAACAACTTCCAGTCACGCCCGCATACATGTTCACCGACTATTGTTCCCCAGCCCAAACAATAGAGCATTGCATAATCAATCTCGGCACTCCTCCGACTGGCAAACTGACTCCTTTCAACGCATACGTCGCATTATCACGCAGTCGCGGAAGAAACACCGTGCACCTATTGCGCGATTTCGATGAACATTTATTTACCCATCACCCCAGCGAACACTTACGGATTGAGGACGAACGGCTTGATGTACTCGATAAAAGATCAAAAGAGAAATGGCAGGAAGCCATTACACAACAGGCATTAACATAGTGGTCGTAGTAAGAATGGATGTACAGCTAACCAATCGTGATTGAATCGGAGATGGCACGAATACCAACGGACAGTGAAATTCATGACATCGCGGACGTTCAAAATATGTTGACACATTTCGGGTGGGAGTGACCTTGTTAGACAAGGTGACCTAGAGCGGTGAACAACTATTAATAAAAATCAAGAAGCCAAGGAGGCTCAGATGAGCCTCGGCAGAGGGTCTAGAGTGATCGTAGAGGCTATGCCGGCGTGAAGCCGACGAAATGAACACTATTCGGGACTAGCCGAATAGGGGCGGCAAATCCCGGTGCGGATGGTTGGTCTCTCAGATGGGTTTCTCACGACATAAAAACCCCGTCTGAGAGACCTCTATTGCCACCGAGAACTGGTGCCTAAGGTGCCGATATTCCACATCTTCTTTTCTTTAGTCTGCGTTGTCTTACCACTGCGTCTCTGCGGAAAGACAAACATTTTCTTATACCCGAGCTCTTTGAGCGTAGCCAGTCAATTTGTTCTCACTCTCTCCTCATTATCTATCCTCCTATTCTTAGACTATTTCCTGACCAACACATACTAATAGTGCGGGTTACTACATAGTATATCTAAATTGTACACTCAGCTGTACACAATAAATAGCGTGCGATTGGCATCGTCGGCTTCATAGTATTCCATCACAGCTCAGAAGCAGTTTGTTAAATCCATTTCAAAGCTCCCGGTTGGCACCAAATGTAGTAGTAATAAATAATGGCATGGCAAAGCTGCGTGCCAATCAAGTTGATCGAGATGTATGTACAGGTCGCAAGGCTGTTCGCATCAACTAGTAGTTGATGAGTGTAAAGGGGTACGATTTATGTAAGTTGCGGGGCGGACCAACCTGCCTCGTTGATTACAGCAATCGATTATCGATTATCACTTGCCTCGATGCAAGCGGTCTTGTATAGAATGCCGGACAACCACGCCCCAAAGAAGCACTGTGCTCCGGCATTCCATACAAGACCGCTTGTATTAAGTTGGAAAATTAACGAGCAGGTTGGTCGATGCAGTGGCACCAGCCCACAATTTACATGAATGGTATCCCCCTTGACACTCCCAGACTCCCCAACTCATCATAGCGTCCTTTGGATCCCTCAGGGAACTTTCCTATGTGGGGAGAAACTCGCCCATAGTGGCCTCGAAGGAGCCGAAATAGTGATAGTCAAAATCAGGGGGGATCGGAAAATAGGCGTCTATTGCGTGGCGGATGAACTGAGCGTGATCTTGTGGCTAGATCAGTGATTGTTATGGAACGTTCCAATACGTTATGGTCTCTGGCATATGCCGAGGGCACTGTAACGCCTGATTCGAGACTAGCTTTCTCCGCAGCTGCGCCAGAAAAATGCTGCCGTTAGCCATTGTAGGGGAGCACACGCGGCGAACTGGAAGTATAAGAAAGATGGTATACCAGCAGATAAATCTCGTTCTGTTCCTCCAATCAGAATACCAAGGTAGAGGTCAATGGAGTCTCCAGCCACGGGATCATTGCCCCGTTTCCCCACACTGGCTGCAGCTGATCACTGCGCATCTTATTCCGACACGCCTTCGCTTCTCATCTTCCATACACTTCCGGCACGATACGCCCGCCGACTACCAATTTTGGGGACCCTAATTCTTTTCGCCATTTTCTTTCTGTTCATCCGACAACGGAAACGTTCCAAGGTGAGTGTAATTTGCTAATATGTGGAGAAAACCTCACTTTATACCCAACAGCTGTCAAATAACAGCCAAGCATATCGATATCCTCCAATAATAGATATTCCTGTGAGTTATGTTATCCTAATCTCGGATTTAACTTACTACTACCTGGCCAGGCGGACGAAATGTTCACACGTCCTCAGGAAGCCTATGAATCGGCAATACTGAAACACGGGCCTGTCATTGGTGTGCGGAGGAAAGGAAGAGTGTGTCGGATCTCCTTCTCTTCAATCGTGTTCTAAAGCGTCTACACAGCTCGAGTATATTGTTAACGAAGAACTCACGAAAGATGTCTTGGCAGATGACCATGACTTCAGCTTCGAACACGGAACGGCAAGGGTAAGTAATCTAAAATAAATGATATGACGTGTTGACATACGATGTAACCGTAGATCCTAAATCTGTGGTTTTTGATGCCCCTGAGCAAGGGAAGATTCTTCAAGAATGTGCACATGATGGTCGCCGGCGGGATCATCTCAAGAATAGATAAACTAGTAGATCAAAGTAAGTACTAGCCTCGAAGGATATGGTCCCGGGCGCTGACGCTGCCTTGTGTGTATGTCAGTATTTCCTACTTTCAACAATTGCGCAAAAGAAATGATAAACGAATCACAACTGTCTGGAAAAGGCGTCGATCTATTCGCACATGTGCATCGTTGCATCGCAGAGGCAATGCTGATCGCTGCTCTGGGAAAGGTAAGCACATCGAGTAGTCACCACAATACCTTTGGTACTCATGACCTATCACAATTATCACCTCCAGCATAACGTAAATGATCTCAACCTACAAGTCACAGAGGAAACCGCACATGCAATTGCGGTCATGACTGGGATGTACCAAAACACTTCGCCTTTCGCACGGACATATCCAACGCTCTGGAAAGTTGTCACATGGTACGCACCGTAGATTCCCTTGCCCCGTCCAAGGAGTAAGCGAATACCTAGGGTTAGATTGGTGTCGGGGATTATCATCTTCAAATATTTCCGTGTCATCGTTCCAATTATATGGAAGGAGATCCGTGGTCGCAAATACCGACCCCTACACACACGCACGTTGGATGAGCTTGACGAGGAAGAAACACATGACGTAAATGTACCTACTACAGCGGTTGCGTATGATCTGACCCACTCTCAGGAGCCGCTAGTCCACTACATCGCCAGGATGTACACCGATGATCAAGGTCATGTTTCGATCCTTTCGACATTGTGGGTGTCCACATTGGTCCTTGGGTATGTTGATTTGTCCTGCATGCGTCAATTTTCACTCACCTAAACTGCCTGACGACGCAGCTTTATCTTTGCGTCTGTCCATCAGACGGCAGCTGTCGCAGTCTGGGTCGTGTTCGAGTTGTCTACGCGAAAGGAATACATACCTGCCATACGCGAAGAGCTGTCTGTCGTTGCGGACAGCATCGATAACAATGGGATTCAAAGGCTATCATACGAAGCCTTACGTCGTTCGACGACGCTAGATTCATTCATACGCGAAGTCTTTAGAACGAAAGGAGACACACTGAGTGTCGTCCGAGCGACAACTCGCGACGTCCCACTTGGTGAACACGTCATTCCAAAAGGTTTGCCGTCCTTGGTTATGGTATGAACCTTGCTTACCGTGCATGCGCAGACAATCTCATTTACCCTTTGACCACTCTTATCCATCGTAGCCAAACAATGTATGGCAAAGGGGTCACAGAATTTAACCCCTGTCGGTGGGAGGAAGGACCTGCCTCATCAACAGTTGGGCAAGGTTACTTGCCGTTCGGTTTCGGAAGATGGGCGTGTCCTGGACGCATTCTAGCAGTTAGTGGTAAGTATATCGGTACAAATAACGCGACCTTCGTCACTTAAATCAGTAAATAGAAATCAAGATGATCACACTTGCCTTGCTAGCAACTTCCACGCCGGAAATCGAGGGTGGAAAATACATCGTCGCTGATCCCCTAAACGTAACGAGTGTTCCTCCTCTTGGGAGGCTTCTTCTGCGCCAAATAAAGTCGAAAACATAACTCGTACATCGATGATGACGGATGTCCCTGGTGCCACTCCTCTAGGAAGAAAGTTTAGCTTAGACTAGGTGTCACTGCGGAGAGTACGATAACTTGACCGATATTGTATAATCAAAATACCATGTCTCATCATTGTGTGCATGCAGAGGACCTGTGATGATAGTTAGTAAACGAAAAAGAAAACATACTTGTGGGTGCAATCGCGGTGAGGTGATGTGGTCGATGCCGCTGGTGGTGGTGGTGATGGTTATTTTCGTTGTCGATGGTGGTCAGGGTGATCGGCGTCGTACGCTGGTGTGCGAGTCGCAGCAGCGCGAACGTTAGTTTAAGGGGGCGAAGGGACTTCGTGAAATTCTGTTAAATGCGTGTGATTACGTCAGCCATTCCATTAGTTGTGAGGTAAAAAACCGAGGTGCCGAATGGTGCCGACAACAGTGTAAGCAATAGTATTAGGACGAGTCAAAGGTTTACTAGCGTGCACTCCAGCACTCCCAGGGCCTTAAATGGCACAGAGTAAAGTGCAGGAAAAAATAGCTATGTCATGCGTCACTTATTTCCAGCTATTTCGACTTGTTCTGACCATCGATATATAGTAATACTACCTTCACAACTATGTTCACATCCACTAGCATGCCCCAACTTGATGACCACGCCTGACATGCCTCCAAATGCCCTGACCGTCAGGAGCAAGGATATGGCCAGAGCATGGAGCACAAGCGCAGATCTGCAACGCGAGGAAACCCAGGAGTCGGACATGCTGAAAGGAGTCAGAAATGAAGAAGAAAGCATACCTGAGGTGCCAGAGCAAGTGCACAAAATGCGGGGCGAGCCACAAGGGTTGTGAGAGGCACAGGAGAGGCTGCCAAATTGGAGCAGGCCACCCGAGTGCAAGCAGGAGATGGCGGAGGGCTTGAAACGGGCCGCAATGATGGTAGGGGTGCATATATGGGTGCTGGAGGTGCGAGATGGTGCATAGAGGGGTCCAGTGACTTCAAAGGGGCTGACGGATGTGTCTAGCATGTCGCACAGCACTGAAATGATCAGAAAGGACCACGGAAATGATACGGGCATGTACTTGGGTGCCGAAGCCGCAAGGCAGCGCATACTCCAGGTGGAGCACCGGACACGTCGAGGGTGCACATGGACGTGCACAGCACGGAAAATGACGTAATAATGCCTACAGGCTCAACAGAAAAATGAAAAAAAAAGATAAAATCACCAAACTTGCCAAGGTGGAAGAAGCCATGCAGACCAGTCGAATGGCATCGGGAACTGTATTAGCGCGTCGATTGGTGCACAGACGTGCACAGCGTTAGAATGATATGGGTACGGCTGAAACGACATGAAGATGATGTCAGAATGCATTGAAACAAGATGGAGGTGCAATACGTACCAGACAAACCTGAAACCGATGCAGCAAGACCTCCTGATTGATGAAAACGAGTTAACATTGACAATGGGAACATATATGTACGTACCACAGGATGCGGCGATTGAGACTGCAAGTCGAGCGTTTCGATATCTTTGGACGAATCGGGATGGGGTCAGTTGAGGAAGTGGTGGCGGTGGCAGGGCAAACGAAAAGATGGTGATGGCAGTACAATGAGCGGCGGCGACGTTGAGTCGACGCGAGTCAAGGAAGCGTGGGTAGCTGCAAAAAATACCACAAGACCCAGCGATCACGAGATAATGACTTACCAGTGTCGTCCAGGCCACCTGAAAAGTCCTGAAAACGTTCCTACAAAGCCATTGGACCCAAACGCCTACATGGAAGACTTAAATTCTAACCTGGGAATGTCAGTCGGATGGCAAATATTGAGAACGCCTACCTTGGTCACAACAACGCGATGCGGTCAATGCGGGGCCATCGAATGGAAATTGGAAGGGGCGTAAATATATTGCTGATGATCTGGGAAGCAGTGGGAGTGTGGGCAGGAATTTAGCGATGATGAACAAAGTCTGGCCCCCACGAGCTGCAATCAAGGAAGCAACGGTCGAGATAGTGAAAACGCGACGCAACTTACCAGACAAGATCTCAATTGAAACTCACAAGATGAGAAGCCTATGGATTTGTATGACTAAGAAGGTGACTAGAGAAACAAGGCATATAGTGTTAGAACTTAGGGACAAATAGATACAAATGAAAGCGAGGATATCTTTAGTTGTCCACCTATATTTACTTTCGCCGTTGGCAGTGTACAGGGTCCCCAGAAGCCAGTTCCCAACGCAGTAACGCGCCAATCACCCAACGTGGTACGCCAGAAGCCAAGAATTCCGTCGAAACCGATCATGACCGTCCGGCTAGGAAGGAAGTACATCAGGCTTCGCCGTGGGAGTAGATAACGCGTCTCAATGACCCCCGCCTTCCTTCACCTCTCTCCGAGTCTCCCCTAGTGTACCGCTGACCTGTACTTAGAGGAACGACTTATTTTCTCAGGTTTTGACTCTGGGATACAAGACTTGTGCCCTTATCAGGATGTCGCAGTCCGCCGACACACAGTTGATCATCACCACGTTCATTGACGAGATACATCCATCCTTCAACTTCGTCGTTGGGGTTACTGCATTCTCCGCCTGTCTATTGACCTTGCTGGTCGTCTTGTTCGTCTTTTCGACGCCGCAGTCGCGCAAGCGCTCTGTATTCCGCCTGAACGTGATTGCCATTTTGGTGGCTACTGTTTTGTGCATTCTGAATGGCATTACAAGTGGCAAATCCATCCTCAACCCGTTCCATGTGATTCCGGAGAGTGTATATGTTGCTACTATCTTCTTCGCGATTTTTCCCCCGCTTTTTTACGACTCGATTTTGCTCACCCGCCTCCTCGCACTCTACCCCATCGGAATCACACCGAGGCTTACGCTCTTCAAGGTCTTTGCGTTTCCCGCATGCATCAAATGCGGCCGTCTCATCACCTTGGTGTGTGCAAACGTTATCCCATTCCTCTTAGCCCTGACGGCCTATGGATAGTCCCTCTATCTCCGTAACTTCGTCCAGTCCACGTACTCCTTGCAGTCCCTTGTGCAGCATGCGGAGGCTACGTGGTTCCGTAACCCGTACATAACCGCTGAGTGGTCAATGCAGATCTTAGACAATATGTAAGATTTCTCCTCTCATTACTGGCCCGAAAAATAGCACTTATTCATCAAATAAATCCAGGTACAGTGTCACTTTCTTCCTGTATAAGTTGCATTCCAGAACTTCCATGTTCAAACTGTGTAAGTGCCTATTCGCTTCCAAGATGCCACTGGCATTCCTCACCGTCACCGCACTGTAGCCAATACCGTTACGGAACGAATCCGGCAAATTTTTTTTATTGCCGTCGCTAACTTCATTTTCCCGCTGATTATGAATATCGCTCAACTCATCTGTATCACCACAAGCCGTTCCTATGCTGTGGGAACCATGTTCATGCTCATAAACAGTTACGTCTCTGTCATTGGCGTCTTGTGTGCAACAATCTGGGCGTCAGGGTCTGAGTGGGCCCGTACCCACCAGTCTACGGTCTCAGAGAACACCCAGCGATCTAGCCAGGGAAGGAATGCACGCTTAATTCCGTTGCGCGCGGAGGTCGGTGAACCCAATGTGTTCTCAAAGCAGCCTGCATGTTTGCCAGATGGTGATGACCATGTGCCGGAGCAGTATTCCGTGCAGGAATGGCACTGCAAAGACAATGCAGTGTGAGGTGTCTGTGTTTGTATATGGACACATCTGTCCTTTTTTTTTCTACTCTTGAACAAATGCATTTGCCCAAGTTATCAATTATTTGGGTAACCATGGATTTATGATACCATACTAGATCTACTGATCATGTGTACTACCATGGATGGCAGGCACCTTGCCCAGGAAGGTGGCATGCTTGTGTGGATACAAGAAACAGTTAATACCAATAGAACAGGAGAGTTTATCTATGAGAAGTGACATGGTCTGTATGTAATGGTGTTAGTGTTCAACACAGGTCAACCCAGGTACAAGGGTGCCTAGACTTTGCCAGCTCTTCTTCCCACAGGTGGTAATCATCAATCTATAATTGCGTGAACAAGAAGGAATCAGATACAATACTAATCTTGGTTCCAGATCCTATGTAGTTTCTGTCACTGTCAGTGTAATATAAGGTGCACTCGTGATACCCTCAATGTCGGGAATGAGACTAATACAATACCAAAAACAGACTGGTGGTTGCAGTGCCTTGAAATTAGTGTTGCTGCGTTTGGCTAAACCCGAACTGGTTGTGGTCCTTGACAGCTATTACATAACCCAATGCAGCAATTGCAAACCAAACCATTACCTCAAATTAAAGAACCAAACCAAACCCCAGTTTGCAGTTACTAGCTATTTGTAACCAAATACAAATTTATTTGGCTCGGAACTGGTTAAAACCGGCTTTAAACCAAGCCTATCTCTAGTACATGGATTTGAACATCAAAAAACACGTGACACGTGACACGTGTACTACAGCAAAATGTGAAGTCAAAATCAGATACAGCGTTTTCGAGATGGCCGCATGTATGCTTGCTTTGGGCCTGCTGCCGTTTTCATCTCCCGAGGTCTTAGTCTGGATATATAGCATATACATTGTCAATGTTGGATTGGAGTCCATAAAAATGGAATACGTATTACATACACTCTTGTTTCCACAGAGCCAACTGGTGTCACAGGCGTAGACCGCTGCTGATATTGGACACGTCCGTTGGGAGTAACCGGGGCCAAAGTAGCAGGGGAGGACGGGCGACTGCATTGCCAATCAAAAGTGGTATCATTGGGTAATATTGTGCGGACGTCTTGAATGTAAGATTGAAGCAGTTTATAGTCTGGCTTTTGAGTGAATGCAAGTGCACGAGCGTGTTCAAGAATGAGTCTGAAACCAATAGGCAACCCAGAACATAGGTCCTCTGTGGATATCTCCCGTTTGAGCTGAAGGACTGTGTCTACACTGCGGATGCCCAACCATGGAAGCGATCCCCGAAGAAAATAAATTAGGAGATATGCGAGCGACTCGATGTCGTCATGTCGGCTCAGCTCAGCACCCTGGTGACTATTGATGGATGCAAATACAGGGGTGCCGGTAAGGGAAGTGTCATCGTGGGAGGGTATGTGAATATGCATGTTAGGGTGACGAAATCGTTTTGTGATACCGAAATCGGCCAAGTATACTGTGCTGGGGGAATCCTTAGTACTGGTCAAAATGTTGGCAGGTTTCATATCACGGTGAATATAGTGGCGTGAGTGGATATTTTCCAGACACGAGACCTTGGTAAAGTTTAAATTAGTAATACAGCTGTATTTCACTTCCTAGCTCACCAGTTGTGCAGCGATGAGGGTCACAGTACTAAGAGAAAACTTCTGCCCGCATTCCTGAAAACAATCTGCAAGGGAAGGGCCCAAACGCTCGAGGACCATGACGTGGAGCTCGCCCTCGCATCCCAACCAGAGGGCTTTTGGGATTCCCGAACTGTCATGGAGGTCTTGGAGAATCTGGTACTCGTGTATTAGAGCACTGGCATCTGCACTACTCTTTGCAATCTTGATAACAACTTCGATGCTTTTCTGAATGTTTGTTTGCTTGCCACCATAAACATCACCTGAGACCAATTTTGCATGTTAGCGTTCAACTCCACTGGCAAACTAAATGTTATTCCTACTGTATGAACCACCTCCTAAGTACTCCTCAATCTTGTAACAGCCAGCAATATGAATAGCATCCAATGGTAATGGCATGAGAGCGGAATGAGAGGGAAAAGTCAACCGTCACAGTCACAATGTTCAAAGTGACTACTAGTCACAGCGCTTCGCAGACATGCAAAATGACCAGTTAATCTGCCATACTACCCAATAATAGCACTGATGGATGAAATCCATCGGCACACCTCCGTATCTTCTAGATGTCCCAGGAAATGAGTGAAATTGGGTGTGGTTGTCGAGCTGGATGTTGGTAAAGAGCATACCGTGCAGAAGGACAGATAAATCAAATGTACTGGAAACTGACCGAGTGCAATGAGATTGAGCAGTTGGAGAGTAAAACGGAAGGATGGATTTGTGGGGTTGAGAATGGGTGGAGGGCGATCATATGAGATAATAAATTAACTTTGAAAAAAAAATAGGCAGACAAACATACCTCTTCACAGCTGGCGAGGAGCTTCAAGCCATCTCGCTCAAAAGGTGCACACTGCACAGGGTTGGTTCGTGGGGATGACACATAGCGATGCTGGTACGCGGGGCGAGAGGGATACCTGCATCAAGTTGTACATTATGTCTGTGAATCTAGCGTGCCCGAATCAGTCACATCAAAATTTGTGGGAGCATGCTTACCGCTTAATACTTATGGTCAGATGACTCTTTGCCACCTTTGCTGTTCAAGCTCTTCTCTGGTCAACTGCATTGTTGTGGTAATCATAAATCTTGGACTGGAGTGGATTTACTCTTTTCTGTAATCAAATAGACATTGGCGGAACCCGCTGATGCGCAGTGGTCGATGTGGTGCAGGGTACACAGGAGCTGCTGGTTGTGTCTGAAATGGCTTCAATGCTGGAGCCTGGTATGAGTGGGGTGAGTTAGAGACCTTGAGGCAATGAGAGAAATCGTCTAGCTCAGCTTCAATGACATTAGGAGTTGCATGTTGCATCCCTGGAGAAGGGTTTGTCGGGGGCGAATGGGGGTAGCAATGGAAGGGGGAGAGATGCTGGTGAGTGAGTGAAAGGAGGGTAATAGAGGCGGTGTGAGTCAAAGTGTGGATTTGGGTCGGAGTAATAACCCAAACACAACACCAACAAAGGACTACGAAAATGTGTGAGTGGTGGTTTACCTCCGCAGTGTCCAGAGAGGGTATGCTGAGGAGGGGGAAAGGGGATCTACACCAACAGGGTGATGCAGACAGTGATGCAGGATACTCCTGGGGTACAGGAGTAATAGAAGACGAAGGGGATAGGGGTCTGGACTCTTCCTAAAGCCTAGGAAGTGTCAAAGCGGGGATTGGGCTGACAGGGACTGAAGTAGTGATACTACACCTAGAGGTTGGTGCAGCAAAGGGGCAGGGATGCCTCTGATGTCCAGAGGCGAGGAAGATTGACTGGTATGAAGCCTAGACTCTGCTTGAGCCTAGTATAAAGAATAGATCTTGAATAACTTGGATAAACTTGACAATATTGAGCCTTTAGACCTTCACTGAAGCCTACAAGGACTCAAAGACTGAAGGGATACTGATTGAGAGAGTCTGAGAGAGGGATAATTTCGTGCAATTGGGTCTTTTTTACTGGGCTGAGCCCAGGGGTTTAAATACATGGGGGGGCACAGCATTAAAGTACAAAAAGAGAAGGGAGTAAGCAGAATTTGTCAAGGATTGGTAAGGGATTGGTAAGAGCTTTGTAAGGGGTTTGTAAGCGATCAGTAAGCAAGGGATAAGCAGGAATAAGTAAGCATAGGAAGCATGAATAAGCTGCTGAGTAAAGGAATGAGTAAGCTGCATGACAAGATTGATTGGTAAGGGAGTGAGTCATCAGCTGAGTAATATACCAAAAATGTGAAAGGGATAGAGTAATACTGATGACAAGAGAGCATCAGTAAGCAAGGGATGAGTCACTGCACAGCAGAAGGAGTCATTGATGCACAGCCCTAAGAAGTTTGATGGGGGGCTGTGTACCATCAGGAATTTGATGGGACAACAATGGGGAAGATCTGAGATAAACAGGGGGATTGATCCGAGACAAAACAGCCACAAGAAGGGTACCAGGGGTCCAGAGGTCTTTTGGGGGGTCAGCATACACTAAGGTATAGTGCATGTGTTCTAGCGCCGCTGAAGCGCAACCATGGGCTCCCTTGATGAGCTCTCTTCTGGGAAAGAACAAGAGAGGGTTCTTCTTCCTAATAGCACTATAAAGTGGGGGGAAATAACTGTCATGGTGCTGGGGGACGTCGTCTGAAAGTAGGGAAGCGGATAGAGTATTGAATTCGACGCATCCAGGGAAGCGAGACAAACGACAGAGGAAGATGGACATGGCAAGTATCTGGGAGGAAGGGACCATAGGCTGAGGGCTCAGGGGACACAGAGACGACCAGAGAAGACTTCTCAAGCTTGACAATAGACCTAAGATGACCAAAGTACGTCCTTGACGCAGGACTGACAAGGAGAACGCGCTGACCAAGAACGAGAGGGACTGAGGGAGCAGGTTGGGAAGATATGTGCCAGGCAGTGCACGGGAACTCTGGGAGAGGCTGTCCTAAGAGCAGGACATAGTGGAGATCTGCTGCAATAGCGGAGAAATGATCCAAAGAAAATACGGACTCCATAGTGAGCGATGAAGCGAACATCTGGATTGCGGGGGGAATATCTCTGTGGAAAATGAACGGATTTGTGTCGGAACTTGACAGGCAGATAGACCACGTTCTAGGCTCTCTGACAGTATAGTCACGTGCCTGATAGCTTCAGAAACGATGGAGCTATTCAAAATATCGGAATGCCGGCACTGGGTGCCTAAAAATGACATTTGGGCACTAAAAATCATTTCTTCTCTTTCTCCTTCGTTTCTCCATCAATTCTTCAGCTTCTTTGATCGTTCTGGTATGGGAGTTGGACTGCAGATGTGTGCATTCCTTTCTCATACCACAATTGACATTATTCCTTCAGTTTCTTCTGCTTCTTGGCGGTTCTCGTGCAATAGATGACTGTCTGCATTGGCATTCATCTCTCGCATCAGGATAGTCGTCTTGTGCGATAGATGGCTACGATGAGGGTCCATCGTGCTTATCCTTCGCATAAGGATCATTCAATATAGGTGTTATCTTCCATGTTCACTGTACCAAACCTGTTTGGTGTGTGACAGCGGTAGATGGTCCGTCCGCTCCAGAGTGGGAGAAGCACTGGTAGACATAGAGACGAGAGTGAGTCTTGACAAAAAAAACAGAGCACGTACTTTTGTCGCTGGAGAGCGAAGACTCGCTCTACAATATCTATTGGCTAAGTAAATTCTCTCCTCCGTAGTGGCTTTGGTTGGTTGAAGAGTGTTCATTTGTTACTGGTCACTGGTCAGACACACAAATGAGAGGGAGAAAAGAACATCACGGGCTGGCCATTGTTGAGCATGCGTCTGACAGTGTTGATGAGAGCGGTTTAGAGTGCAAACAAGCAGTTGATATTTTGGCTTTCTAACTTCTAAGGTCGACTGCCAGTGGTCCCTGCAATGGATGAAATGATTGAACGATCACGGAAAATACATTCATTCACAAATCACAACGAAGGCTATGCGTAAGATATATGCATGTAACATTGAAAATGAAACTACTCGAGAAGCTCCACTGCATTGGGATACACCATGTTTTCATTGTCCAACATGAGTTTGACCTTTGCGATGTCCAATGCCTGACCCTGGTCAACCTCCAAAGCATTAGCAATATCAGGGTCATCCTGAATAAGAAGTACATAGTCTGGTGCCCATCCTCCAGTGAAATCAAGTTGTTTCTTCTTCCACTCAAACTTGAGCATTTGGAGTGCTTCCATCAGAATGGGGCCAATGCAATTGTGGTGCTTTGTGTCTGTTTCAGCACTCAATGAGAAGACATGCTCACACGGGACTGATGAGGCTTGGATGGGAAGATAGTCCATGGTGATTTGAAAAATTGTCAGAAATTCAGTGCGCTTGCTCTTCAGGAATGTGTTAGTATCAAATTATTCACAAAAAAAAACCTGCCCTCCAAAAGACCAATGGATTGCCTTGCTCTCGTTCAGCGCCGACGTATTTATCATATTCTTGCTTGATCATCAGAATGCCTTGATTGGTGGATGGTGTGACATTGAAACCAAGCACTCCAAGACCCAAACACTGAGCAATGGAATCGATTGAATTTCCAGCTGTCTGTACTTCAGACGGAACTGGTCCACATATTTTCATGACCTCACGATATTTCGTCATCTGGTGGTTACAGGTTCTGTAAGGACATATAATGTACTGTACACGACGTACCGTCTCTAGAATAAGCTCTTTGGCCTTCATAACATATTCAACGCCCCAGGTGCACTTGATCCACATGAGGCGAGTAGCTGGATCAACAACTGTTTCAAAGTAAGATAAAGCTGTATTGGTAGAGTAAGAAATTAGAAACTTACACATCGCGAGGATATAAACATTCTTGCTGTCCATGCACTGGTAGTACTTATAAACCCAGCCTAATCCATGGTCAATCCATGGCTTGAGGTGGGGAATGTCGGCAGCCAGCTTCTCCCAAGACGACATAAGCAGTTCAAACATCAGCACTGCTACACCAAGGCGCGGTTGACTTTCAGATGACATTGTTTGTTGTAGGATGTGTGGAGCCTAGTAAAACATCAGCAGTTGCATATCATAAAAGTGTACTATGCAGTACTTACTGTTAAAATGCATTTGAAATCTGATAATACCAGCCATTTCTGTGGGCGAAAGTTTGAAACAGCCAAGCTCTTCTTGCCATTCAGGCATGCAAACAAAGTAATCTAATGCCTGTTTATGTCATGACCAATCAGACAATTCATGTGGTTAACTATGAAAAACGTACTGGTCGTAGTATTCTGAGACAGTTTAGCATAAAGAGAAGTGTGTCCCAGCATGTCAGTACCTCCCGCAAAAGCTCGACCAATGGAACTTTTGTTCCCGGGGGATACTTGTGCCAGCCATGTTCATTGCCTACTCTTATCCTCTCCTGAAACGTGTCACGCAATAAACCTGAGGCACAAATTGCACGAATGAGTGAATGGGCTTTGTTGAGAGGGTTGTTACGAATTGCTTGTATGTAGTCTTGTTTGCTAATATGTTCATCGACTGGCGCAGGTTTCTCGGTACTGGAGCACCACTTTACCGTGTTGGTGGTGATGTCGCACTCTATCTCAGAGACATCAACCTTCGTGAAGCTTTTGCAGGCATGCTTGGAGCAGAGATTGACAAGATGCGGATGACACATCACCCAACGTTGATCGGGATCGAACACGATCTCAAATTCCCGTTCCATCAAAAGTTCACCAAGCTTCTCAATACACTTCTTATTGTTTTCGGTGTTGTCCATTGTGAAATGGCCAGTCTATTGGTTAAAGTAGCATGATTATAATCAGTGCATTAAAGTGTGAACCATACCTTGTGTGTTATATTCGTCCTATCGAGTAGATATAAGATCGTGTGCACCAATGATTCGCCCATATGATGGTCCCTCAAACAATGAAAAGCATGTTGGATATAAACAGAATTGTTGTGGTATATTTACCTACTTACATAAGCATGCATCGCACTAGAGTAGAGTTCTATTACCATAGTCCCTCAGTAGCTTGCCAGCATACTGAGGTTACCTACAGCTTCTCCTTCTCCCTTCTTTCAGGCTAGACCTTCCCTGTGCAGACCACCACCTTTCTATAAAGCAAACAATGCTGATTCCAGATGTAGGGACTTCATGTCGGGGTCCTCGCTGATCCAGTGGCCAGTCAGGGCAAGGTAAGATTTGCGATTGCTGTTGGACCATATGTCCGAGGTGAACGAGACATTGCCAAGAGCAGCCTTAGAATTTTTCAGTCACGTCTAAAGGCTCGATTGTCTCAGTATATCACTTACCTTCACCTGCTTCTGTAAATCGACAAAGGAGTCATACCAAGTGTTGATGATGAGATCGCGCATATGAGTCTGATGCAGGACATCCGTGTCCTTTAAGTCCTCCCGTAGGAGTAACAGCAGGTTACGAAATTCCGGGCATTCAACAAGGTTAATGGACTATGAAAGAGTTCAGTACCACAGCCCAAAATAACAATTTCACTTACCTGGTCGTCCGCTGCAATAAATGCAGCCAAATATCCATGGAATTGCTCAATCAAAAAGGGAGGAATGGCTGCACGACTGCCAGTATCACTGGGGTCATTGGAAGGCACCTTATGGGATGGGAGCTTCTCCAGATCATCACCAGCAAGGTAATGGGCCTTGATTTCCGTGATTGTATACCCATTTTTTGATGCAGAACGAACCGGCTGCACCCACAAAACCTCCCATGCCTGCTGCTCTGCCTGCTCAATATACAAACCTAGATGTTCAATCTGGATATGGTTGCAAAGGCTTGCATTACTGGTTTTGGGTTTGAAGGGTTTGCAACTTGGAACAAGTCAATGTCAAGAAATTCAACGAGCTTACTACTGACTTACCAGCAGAACTTACACTTGGACCTGTTATCTGGATATTTATCGAAGAAATACCAGACGTCATGAGTATAACCCCTTAGGTTTGACGACCTTGACATGTCCAGAAGAGGATCAGTTGAGGTGGCTGACGGGGCCGCAGGCAGAGTGCCGCATGTCTGTGCAGGGATAGCATCATTGGAATCCAGAGGACTAGCAGCAGCAGTGTTATTGGTAGTGGGAGTGATGGGAGTGGGACAGGGTGATGCGTCTTCATCAGAGTCAGATACATTGGTGGTATCGAAAAATTCCCCTTCGTCAGCTGTGGGGGTAAGTTGAGTACCCCCTTGACCACGATGGTTAACACGATGAGTTCCTTGCACTCGCTGGGCTGGCAAGCCTGTCTGTGCAGGAGACATGATGGGTTGGGATCTGTCACGACCGTGACATCTGATCACCCTGTACCCTATTGTCCGATTGCGTCCACGCATTTGCCGTCCGTCTATTGTATGTACTCCCTTTTCCGTTTCTTTCTATCTGTCCTGTATCGCCACCGATCAGTGAGCGTGCTGTCCGTTTCTGTCTCTCTGTTCGATTACCTAATATGTTTCCTTTCTCGTTTCCGGTTACTATACATTCCCGTTCCCGTTCCGTTACTAATACAATGTCTATCGGTAATCCGGTTATCGCACTTACCGTACTTACTCAGCGCGCAGCGCTGCGCTTGTCGTTCATCGGTAATCCCGACTTCCCGTACATCGCCTCATCTGTTCCACTCAGTATAAATACCTAGATACTCGGTCTGTTGTAGTCTCAGTTCAAATATCAAATAAGATACTTCTCATCTGTTCTCCCTTCGCACTCTCTGTCTCTGTCTCGTGCAAGCACTCGGTTGTAGACCGTTTATCCTCGGACACTCCGTATAACCCTCGGTCGGCCTTCCTATTACTTGGGAAGCGCGACTACGCTACGTAGCATCTCGGTCTTACCGCTAGACCAACCCCTGACCCCCAGACCCCTTGCAGAGATCAGATCGGTGAAGAACTGGTCTTGACAGTATATTCGAACTCTAGCCTTGTACGAGTTCACAATCACCCATGTCCAGGACAATTCAAACTCACTCGCGCACTGCTCGCGCAAACAACCCAGAACCCTCAGCATCCAACACTCGTTGGGCTGCTGCATTGAGTGCTCTGACCAGCCTCAGGCGCTCACCTGACTCTGTCTCCCAGTTCCAAGGCTTCTCCGCTCGGAGAGCCTCCTCCCCCGCTCAACATCGCCCACCTGGGGCCTTCGTCGAAGATCTCGGCGATGACCTAGGTGATGACCATCCCGGTGACGATGGTCCCAGAGGTGATGGTCCCAACGACCCCAACGACCCCAACCCTGATGATGGCGGTGAAGACCCCATTGAAGGCATCCCCGACCAAGAAGAGGCCAGTCTAGTCATCTTTAACAACCTCTCCATCGCTATTGACAGGCTCGCACGATCTTCGCGCTCATCCGAATCTTCGTCTCGCACCAAGGTGCGCAAACCCGACACCTTCGACGGGACTGATCCAAAGAAGTTGCGCACATTCCTAGTCCAGTGCGAGCTCAACTTCCAGGACCGACCGAAGGCATTTCGCACTGACCGAACCAAGGTCACGTTCACGCAATCGTACCTGAAAGGAATGGCTCTTGAATGGTTTGAGCCAGACCTACTCGGTGCAGGAGACCCCCACAACCGTCCGATCTGGATGACCAACTGGGAAGAGTTCGTTATTGAGCTCCAGACAACCTTTGGTCCTCACGACCCTGTTGCCGACACCGAGCATCAGCTCAACCACCTCCGCATGAAGGAAAACCATCGTGCCAACAGATACGTGGTTGATTTCAACCGTATCGTGTCTCAGGTTCGGGGCTACAGCGATGGCGCCCTGCGTCATCACTTCTACACAGGCCTCCCCGACTGAATCAAGGACGAGATAAGCCGCGTTGGTAAACCGCACACTCTGAATGGTCTTCGCGTCCTCACACAGGAGATCGATGCCCGATATTGGGAACGCAAGGAAGAGGTCGCTCGTCAGAATAAGACCTCTACCAGCACTAGTACCAACACCCCCAACACCAAGTCGGGTAAGACCAACAAGGGTAAATCCTCGGGCAACACTGCCCAATCCTCTTCATCGTCAACCCCGACTCAGAAAGCCAACAAGTCGGGCAAGACTGCTGAGCTTTTGGACAAGCTCGGCAAGGACGGCAAGCTGACCTCTGAGGAACACAAGTGCAGGTTCGACATGAATCTGTGCATGTTCTGTGGAGCAACTGGCCACAAGGCCAAGGACTGCCCCAAGTCAGGCTCTCGAGCAGCCAAGGCTAGGGCAGCTACTGCCGCTACCACGAACACGTCGGAAGCCAAACCGACGGCCTCCACCGAGGCAAAAAAATAGATAGCAACTCCCGAGACTCCGCACAGAGTGGGAGTTGCGTTGTTCCCGACTGTGCACCTATGGAGGCCCGACTCAACGCAGCCGCTCTTTCCGATCCGAATTCTCTCCGACCCTCTGTAACAATCGTTGACCATACTATGCCTTCCTTTCCTGCATTAGTAGATTTGGGTTCTACCCACTGTTTTGTAGATCCGTCATTTGCCAATATGAACACTCTTTCACGCTACTCGGTATCCCCGATCGTTCTCCGTCTATTCGACGGTACCACCACCACTGTCAAGTCCGGGTCTACTCCGGTAGGAAGTCCGGTCAGGTCCGGATGAAAACAGACGAGGGCAGAGGTCAGAGGTTTGGGCAGAGGTTAGCCCGGGCCGGAGTTGCGACCGATTGGATTCAACGACAAGGACAACGAGCGTTGATCCCTTGTGTAGGTTCCGGTCAGGTGGAGAGAGACAGAGACAGAGACAGAGACAGACAGAGACTGGAGTAGTGACTAAGTTGATTTCAGACTGAGGAGTACAGGATAAACTACAGAGTACTTATACTAAGTAAGAACTAGGGTCGAGTATATACGGTGACAAGTAAACAGCCTAAAAGGCGGACAAGGGACAACCGGAGAAAGTACTAGGTCAGGTCCGATGAAAATAAAGTCAGGTCCGGTGAAAATAACACAAGGCATGGGATATATCGAGTTCACGGAGAACTCACGTCAAGGCAGGGTAAACGGCGAGGTGTGGTAACGAGCGAATAGAGGATAGTCCAAGGGTCGTACTTAACGGAGGCATATCTGCGCGAGCGTGACCGGAGTAAGTGTTGAGCGACCGGAGTTGAGCTGTGGAGCTGCGATGCGACCGGAGTGACCGGATAAGACCCGGAGTTGGGCATGGTCGTAACAACCACCATAATTACCGAAGCAACCGATCTACCTATCCGTTTTCCCTCTGGCGACGTCACCCCGATGACATTTTATGTCACCCCATTGGACTCTGACTGTAAGATCGTTCTCGGACACAACTGGCTCACCCAATACAATCTGTCGATTGACTGGGTATTGAGCAGTATTAAGTTCAGAACATCTACGCAGCAAGTGCCAACCCCGAGCTCACTCCCCGACCCTGTAGCGCCCTCACCAAGCGTGCTGAGACTCAACGCTACGTCAGTCTCGTCTCCTTCCCCGACTGACTCGCCTCAGGCTCCCGGTCTTCGGGCACCACCTATCGCTCTCATCAACGCTGCAGCCTTTCTAAAGACCTGCCAGCTCGATGGCTCTCAACAGTTCTCTGTCCAGCTGAAGCCTGACGGTAGCTTTCGCGCTGCGTCGGTCGACGCTGCTCCCGACCTCTCCTCTGTCCCCGAGGCATACCACGACTTTGCCGACGTCTTTAGCAAGGTGAAAGCATCGGTACTTGCGCCTCATTGGGAACACAACCTCAAGATAGAACTGGAAGAAGGAGTACCATTACCACCCAGAAGACTCTACTCTCTCTCCCCCGTCGAGCTCGAAACCCTTCGGGCATTCATCGACGAAAACCTTCGCTTTGGTTTCATCCGTCTGACCTCATCCTCCCATGCAGCCCCGGTCCTCTTTGTAAAGAAGAAGGACGGCTCTCTCCGACTTTGCATCGACTACCGAGGACTCAACAAAATATCAAAGAAGGATCGGTATCCCCTACCCCTCATCTCCGACCTACTTGACTCTCCGAGTCAAGCAAAGGTCTACACGAAAATTGATCTTCGACATGCTTACCACCTGGTTCACATTGCCGAAGGTGATGAGTGGAAAACCGCCTTCAGGACTCGCTATGGCTCATATGAGTGGCAGGTGATGCCCTTTGGTCTCACCAACGCCCCTGCAGCTTTTCAGCGGTTCGTCAACTTGGTCTTCGCGGACATGCTCGACGTCTGCGTTGTAGTCTACCTCGACGACATCTTAGTCTACTCGGACAACATGGAGGACCACACCAAGCACATTCGGGAAGTGCTTCGGCGACTGTGCCAGCACAAGCTTTACGCCAAACCCAAAAAGTGTGAGTTCCATTCGGACTTGGTGGAGTACCTCGGGTACTTCCTCTCCCCTGACGGTTTGACGATGTCGCAGGACAAAGTCAAGACAATCTGCGATTGGCCCGAGCCTCGCAAGGTGAAGGACATTCAGTCCTTCCTCGGCTTCGCAAACTTTTACCGTTGATTCATATTCAACTACTCCGATATAGTGGTCCCACTAACTTGGTTGACACGGAAAGATGCCCCTTGGGATTTCTCCGACGTCTGCCGACAGTCATTCAACCAACTCAAGAAGGCCTTCACCACAGCTCCCATCCTCACCCATTTCCAGCCAGGTGCCCAACTAACAGTCGAGACCGATGCTTCGGACTACGCGATCGCCAGTATCCTATCCATCACAGGTTCGGATGACAAGATACGACCGATCGTGTTCTACTCTCGCACTCTGACTGCGCCCAAGCTGAACTATGATACTCATGACAAGGAGCTCCTTGCTATTTTCGAAGCCTTCAAGACCTGGCGTCATTACCTAGAGGGCCCTGCCTTCCCGATTGACGTCATGACCGACCACAAAAATTTGGAGTACTTCTCTACCTCTAAGGTTCTCACCCGTCGGCAAGCCCGATGGTCAGAATATCTTTCTTCTTTTAACCTGATCATTCATTTCCGACCTGGTAAACTTGGTGCAAAGCCCGACGCCTTGACTAGATGCTGGGACGTCTACCCCAAAGAGGGGGATAGGGGCTTCGCCCGAGTCAATCCACAGAACCTCCAACCGGTGTTCACAGCTGAACAGCTCACCAATTCCCTTCGCGCGACATACCTACATGCTCCAGTACTCAGAGCTAGTGCACTTATGGACGTCGAGCGTCTCCACGCCGATATCCTAGCCAACCTCCTGACCGATCCCATCGCTAAAGCCCACCTCTCGGACACCTCGAATCCCCAATAGTCGACCGATGAGACTGGCTATCTATGTCTCGATGGTCGCATATACGTCCCCGAGGCCGATGACCTACGTCTTCGTGTCCTCAGATACAAGCATGACCATCCCCTATCAGGACACTTCGGTCAGAATCACACTCTAGAGCTCATTTGTCGCGAATACACATGGCCAGGCATTTGTACCTACATAAAGGACTACGTCAAGTCCTGCACGGCCTGCGCCTGAGCTAAGGCGCCACGTCACCGACCCTATGGGATGCTCAAGCAATTACCGGTCCCCGACCGACCATGGAATTCCATCTCGATGGATTTCATCGAGCAGCTCCCATCCTCATCTGGCTTCACAGCCATATTGGTAGTCATTGACCAACTATCAAAGCAAGCCATATTCATCCCGACTCACGACACAATAACCTCCCCCGAGCTCGCACAGCTCTTCTTACTCCACGTTTTCGCTAAGCACAGCATCCCCGCGCACGTAACGTCTGACCGAGGCTCAGAGTTCGTCTTGCATTTCTTCCGTTCACTCGGTAAGGCCTTAGATATGAAATTACATTTCACTTTGGGCTATCACCCAGAAGGTGACGGACAGACCAAGCGAGCTAATCAAACACTCGAGCAATACCTCAGGATGTACTGCAATTACAGCAGGACAATTGGTCGGACCTACTACCTCTCGCCGAGTTCGCCTACAACAATGCCCCTAGCGCTACGACCGGTGTATCACCGTTCTTCGCGAACAAAGGATATCACCCGAACCTCACTGTGCACCCCGAGTGCGATCTCTCATCGGCTCAGGCAAGGGAATACGCAGTTGACTTAGAGTCACTGCATGAGTACCTACGTGAAGAAATGGCTGCTGCCCAGAAAAGGTACCAAGGCCCTGCTGATGCCAGAAGATCACCCGCACCCGATTTCAAAGTCGGTGATCAAGTATTCGTCAAAGCCAAGTACTTTAGGTCTACCCGACCATCAAAGAAACTCTCCGAGAAGAACCTTGGTCCCTACCCAATCATCGCCCAAGTCGGCACTTTATCATTCACAATCCGTCTCCCCGACTCTATGCGTGCTGTCCACCCCGTCTTCCACGTCTCACAGCTCAAACCAGCGACACCGAATACAATACCGAATTGGTCACAACCTCCACCACCTCCCATCGAAGTCGACGGCAAACCCGAGTTCGAGATCACCGAGATCCTCGACTCAAAGTTCGACCGATGTCGACGCCAATGCCCACTCCTCTACCTAGTTAGATGGGCTGGTTACGAAGGTACCGATGAAGAAACATCTTGGTTGATCGTGACCGAGCTCGGACACGCCTCAGAACTCGTGGCCGACTATCATAAAGCCTATCCGACTAAGCCAGGCCCCTTAGAAAGCCTCTCACGCTGAGTTGTCTAAACCACCGAACAAAGTCTATTGACAGTGTAGAAAACAAAGTAAAAAGAAAACTAAATACAGTTACAACATCCTGTTCCGACTACCTACTCGGACTCGCCTTCTCCGTCCTCGTCCCCCGACTCTTTGTTCTCCCCGTCCGTCTCATCCGACTCCTCCCATTCTTCGCTCTCCTCGGGCATTACCTTGCCCTTGCCCTTCGGATCCTTTGCATTGGCCGCCCTCTTCATCTCCCAGGCGATCCCTTTCACCTTTTGACCCAACTTCGCCAACTCCCTTGTGTTGCGATCGATGGCCGCAATGACCTCCCCAAGTTGGCGGTCCAAGACCAGCGTGACTGGGTCTGGCCGACTCAATGGCCCAGCCACCGAGAACCCCCCCATCGCCGCCTCTATCTCCTCGGTACTCGTGGCATCAGCGACTGTCTTCTTCGTCCTCTTCCTCTTCTCCCCTCCTCTCGGCGATGTGTTCACCTCCACCGTCTTCTCGCTCTGCTTCCGTTTCTCTCCGCTCGCCGACCTCTCCATCGCTGCCATCATAATTTCGAAGGTGCATTTGATCTTGGATTGTTGACACCGACTGCAAGTCGGCGTGCGCACACCGTCAGCCAGTTCGCACTCGGCACCGTGGCCGCTTCGCCTGCACCGGTCACAAGGGGGTCTGAACCCCATGATTCCCGTGTTGGACCGGGCAGTCACCTGGCAAGGCTAATCAAATAAGAAATCAGCAAAGGTCAATAAGGAATTAATAACTACGCACCTTGGGTTTCGGCCCCAGCTGAGATGACCCTAGGCAGAACACCTAAGACCCAACTACACGCGAGACTCTGAGAGGGAATAGGACGCGAGGATCTAGAGCAATAACCCAAGATGAGCTCGAATGGGGAGCCTCTGGTGCTGGATTGCACGGTATATATACTACTAGACACGAGGGCTACGCGAGGCTATCCATGAGGCTACGTGCAGGTAGAAGGCTATGTAATGACATCACTGTGGAGCTAAGGCTATGTGTAATGATGTCAAGGGCGGCAGCGTGTACAGCACGAGGTACAGGTCTAGACTAGGTAGATAAGATAAACGCTATCTAATCGCAGATTAGATAAGATAAAAAGTCGGACCGTAACACTACTCCCCCCTCAGGTGCAGGATTCCAGACTGCAGAACTGAGCGTCGCAAACCGTGAGGTTTTCGGGGATACGACTAAATAACGAGTCAAAGTCCGTTCGAGCCATACGAAGCTTCCGAGGAGCAGAGGGGTTTTCTCGGTAAAAGCACTCGACTACCAGAGGAGAATTCTTCAAATTTGATGAGGGTTCCCATGTTCTCTCATGTTCTTCGTACCCTTTCCAGTGTACCAAATACTGGAGCTGTCTTTTATAAATACGAGAGGCTACAATATAGTCCACTTCGTACTCCTCATCACGTTCTTCAGAAACATGTATCGGACCGGGCCGAGACACAGGCTGTCCAGGGAGAGGACCTAAATACGGTTTAACTTGAGAAACATTCACAACCGGGTGAATCCGAAGAGTTTTCGGGAGCTTAAGCTCAACCGCATTCGGGGTTACACGAGTGACCTCATAGGGACCAATCCACTTCTCCGTAAGTTTCTTAGAAGTACGATTTAGCATACGAAGGTTGTCCGTAGAAAGCCAAACTTGTTGGCCTACGACATAGTCCGGGGCGGGATTTCTATGCTTATCCGCCTGAAGCTTCATATTACGTTTTGCCTTCTCAGAAGACTCAACAACCTTATTAAATATGGCGGCAAAGTCTTTAGCCGCTGGGGCTACTGTGTCGACCGGCTCAACACCCATACGAGGGGAATAACTCCGGGTAATTCCAAACGGTGAATCAGTGGTCACCTCCGAAACCGTGTTGTTCCAAACGAACTGGGCAATCTTGATCCATTTGGCCCATTCGTTCTGACGATCGTTGACGTAGGTTCGGAGATACTGATTAATTTCGCGGTTCAACCGCTCCGTTTGACCATCGGTTTGAGGGTGAAATGCCGTGGACATTTTCCTTTTAACGCCTAAAAGTCTATACAACTCCCCCAGGAAGTTGCTTGCAAAGACCGATCCGCGGTCTGACACAACGGAAGACGGGAGTCCATGCTGACACCAGACATGATCTCTAAATAACTCAGCGGTTGACAAGGCGGTTTCTTCCTTAGTGCAAGGTACAAATACGACCTCCTTGGAGAACCGATCAACCACGACTAATATATAATTGTAACCGAGGGATTCCGGCATCTCGGTAAAGTCCATAGTGACATCAAGCCACGGGCCGCTAGGGGTAGGGAGAGGGATAAGACTTCCAGAAGTCTTTTGATTCGACACCTTGGACTGTTGGCACTTTTGACAGTGCTTTACGTAGGTTTGAATCTGCTCTTTCATCCCTTTCCAAGAATAATGCTTCCTGAGCACGTTATACGTAGCTTTTACTCCTTTATGACCAGCAACAGGAGTATCGTGAAAACTCGTAATGAGCGACTGTCGCTCTTCGTAAGACTGATCAGTGACGTCAATCAGTTTAATAGATACCGGGTTTAACAGGACCTGGTCCTTGTTATCGTCGGAACTAGACACGTAATGGTCCGATCGCCTGCTAAGCGGATCTGCAACGTGCATCTGGGTTCCCTTTTTATAGACAAGCGAATAGTTAAACCGCGTCATCCACATCTGCCAGCGCGCTTGGCGTTTAGACAAGTTCTGTGACTTGGTGAAGTACGTTAAATTATGATGGTCCGTGTAGATCTCAAAGGCGTAAGGAGTGGCCTCGAGATAATGGCGCCAGGCCTCAGTCGCCTTTATGATGGCCAGCATCTCTTTATCGTGAATAGGATAATTTCGTTCTGGAGGTGTCATGGAATGTGACATGTACGCGACGGGTCTGAATTCGCCGTCTTCGCACTTCACGGATATCACTCCCCCGACGGCGAACTCAGACGCATCGGTTTCGAGGCGGAACTCGCGGTCCTGATCGGGGTACTGAAGTACCGGAGCACGAGTAAAGGCAGCTTTCAAAGCTTCAAACGCAGCGCGTTCCTTTTCTCCAAAGTTAAATACCGTGTCTTTACACGTAAGGTCCGTCATGGGTCTAGCCATGATCGCATAATCTTTAATAAAGCGTCTATAGAAATTACCGAGACCTAAGAACGCGCGAACCTGCTTTACGTTCGTTGGCTCAGGCCATTTCAAAATAGCATTAACTTTTTCAGGGTCCATTTTAATACCCTCACGTGACACGATCATACCGAGGAAGTCGACTTCGGTGACTCTGAAGCGACACTTCTCAGGTTTGACAAACAAGTCGTTATCACGTAAACGTTTCAAAACTTCCAGCACGATCTTATCATGCTTTTCCTGATCGTCCGTATCCGTAAATATCATAAGGTCGTCGATATACACCACGCAGACATCCGACATATCATGGAAGATTTCATTCATCATCTTCTGGAATGTCGCGGGTGAATTACAGAGACCGAAATACATAACTAACGGCTCGAAAGCCCCTTTGTGCGTTACAAACGCAGCTTTCCACTCATCGCCTTCGCGAATCCTTACATTGTTATAACCCCACCGAAGGTCCATTTTCGTGAAGAGTTTACAACCCTTAAGCTTGTCAACAAGCTGAGAGATAAGCGGCAGCGGATAGTTATTTTTAATCGTCCAGTCGTTTACATAGCGGTAATCCTGTACCATGCGCTTCTTGCCGTCCTTTTTCGGGATAAAGAAGACCGGTGACGTCTGCTGACTAATGGAAGGCCGAATGTATCCTTTAGCGAGTTGATCATCAAGGAACGATTCGACTTCTTTTTGTTCATCAACAGAGAGCGGGATAAGTCTTCCTTTTTTGGGCGGGAAGTCTTCTTTCAGATCAATTCCATGATCCCAAGGTTTTCTTAGCGGCATGCGCTCTGACGACTTTTTACTAAATACGTCTAAGAATTCCCAGTACTCTTTAGGTACTTGCTTCTGAGCTTCCTCTAGGGTCGACTCATCGACAGTGACCTTTGATTCATGAGCTTTCAAAGCTTGCACCCAAGTTTCCTGAGATTCGTTTTCTCGTAATAACTTAGCAAAGCGTGTCTCTAAAAGTGACTTGCACTCTGGAGGACACCTAGTTAAATTAACTTTGCCTGTTACCCAATCTATATCGGGGTTGTGCTTCTGAAGCCAGGTGTGGCCAAGGATAAGCGGTACTTTTCCAAGGCATGTGACGGCACACCACAGCTTTTCAGCATGTTTCCCAATACCGACTGTCAACAATACATAATGCGTGATGTCACCCTCCTGATTCCTAGTGCCATCTACGTTAAGCACAGGGACGGGTTTCACCAGCTTAGATAACTGAAGTCGTCGATCAAGAGCCCAGCTCTTGTCAACAAAACAACCAGTAGCGCCACTGTCTAGCAGAGCGTCTACTTTAATAGTGTTAAGCGGTCCGCGGATGCAGACCGGTACCGTCACTTCACGTTCCATTGTGAAGGACCTTCGTAAGTCCATGAGAACTTCCAAGTTGCCGGCGGGACTTTCCGGTTCCTTAGATGCCAAAGAAGGAGAAGAAATATTTTTATTCAATCGGGAATTAAGCACGCTCGATTTTACTTCCGGCGCCGAGCCCTTTGCAGGGACCCCCTTAGAAGGTGCAGTACAGTCCGAGTCACAGTCCATAGTATCAACAGACAACACAGAGTAGCGAGAAGGAGAAACAGAAACAGGAGAAACTGCCGAAGACACTTTTTTGTGGGTTTTCGCTATTTTTGTACGTAACAAAGCAATGCGGTATTTAAATATTTCCTGCACTGCAGGAGTAGTAGCGCGAGAAAGTCTATAGTCCAGAATTCGTACAGCTAAGTCCGACGAAGACTCGAGAGCGAGGATGCCCGTTTTATCCTCACTCTTTAGTCTTTTAAATCCCTGAAGAATGCCTGCATTTCTGCAAATGTCATTCCTCTTACCGCATTTAGCCGGTCATCCTCCGGCTGGGCTTGCGTTGCCCGTGCTTGTGGTTGCCCACGACGAGGGCGACGCGGCTTCGTGCACTCACGTGCAATGTGGCCAAACAATTGGCAATTGTAGCATTGGGGCCCTTTACCCCTTTGCTGGTTCACCTCAACGGCACCTATGTCCATCGGGACACCACTCCCCGATGCGGTTGAAGACGAATATGACTGGCCCTGGTAATACCGGGCAGAGCCTTGCCCTTGGAGGTTGATGAGGAAGAGTTCCTGGGCTCTTCCCATCGCACGAGCAGAGTTTGCGAGTCGCTCGTAGGTGTCTTGACGCATTCCCTGTATGTAAATTTGCTCCAGGAGCTTTCTCTGGAGCGCACGTTCGAGCAAGTCGCGGGCGTACTCATTCCCACAGTCTCCCTGGTTCTTGAGCGCCTCGAACTGCGCTAAGAAGTCATCAATTCTTTGCCTAGGGCCCTGCCTAAGGCGGAGTAGTTGGGCACGTGCCCACTCAGCATTGTTTCCGGGGAGAAAGAACCTTTCTATCTCCTCCGCGAAGTCATTCCAAGCAGGCCAGGCTGGAGGGGGCGGGAGCTGTCCGGCTGGGACGGGCGGGGCGTTGGCGAGAGCCTGGGCTGCCGCCATGCAGCCATCCAGACGGACTTGAGCCCACCGACCAGCTTTCGGGCCAGTGAGCCGGGAGAGAACTGCTGCGGTGACCTGGGCATCGTTTGCCCCCTCCATCGAGATCTGTAACCAAACCTTGATCTTGGACCACCACTCGTGGAACTTCTGAGGGGAGCCATCGTAACTCCCGGGATCCGCGACCACCTTCTTGCGCGGCGGCGGTGGAGGGTGAGGCTGTGCAGCCGCAAGGGCTGCGATATGCGCCTGGAGGTCAATTTGCCCCTGGATAAGCTGTCCGAGGAGCTGGTTAAGGTCTGCCATGAGGACCTAGTAGGGGTGGAGGCGGGAATAGGGGGTAGGTCTTTGTTTAACCGGTCGAAGACGGGAGGACCGGAACGTGCGGCGGCGAGCGAGCGGGAGGTCTGGCAGGGGCGGAACAGGAAGGGAACGGTGGAAGCCGAGGAGGACTTGGATTTCGAAGTCGCTGACAAGGCGACTGTAGGCGGCAACGGCGTTGGTGAACTGGAACTCCTCTTCGATTGCTGACTCCCTTTCTTGTATTTTAACAAGGGTGTCAGGGCGGGGACCGTAAATGATCGCCAAGCGCTCCTGTTGCGCTTCGACGAGGTGGCGAGGAAACTGATAAGGTATGGTGGTTATCGTGAGGGGTGACGTAGGAGTAAGTTTACTTTGGGACTAGATCCCCACAGTTGTTCCGCTAAACTAAGTGTAAGACTCTGTTCGCCTGTCGCGCTCGCCGGGTCAGGGCAGTGGCACAGCTATTCAGAGAACAAACGGCTAGCGGCTGCAGATCACAAGGTCTACCTCTGCACGGACGCAGGAACTACTGAGTATGTACGTCTCAATCGCCTTGAGGCTGCGAACCTCTCTTGAACGGGCGCCGACCTTCAGACACCAGGCACGACCCTGGGCTGGTGTACAGTACGTAAAGGTAACGGTGCTAGAAACTCCCAATGCCGAAGCACTACGGGAACGGCACTAAAGGCTGGCCGTGAACGAAACAGAAGGTACGAAGGTGAAGCTCCTTAACCCTGGAGTCCGGGTATAGTTTCCTTATAAGGCTAGGAGAGCGCGTAGTAGAGCGAGTAAGATGTATAGATTCGAGCTCAGGTGAGATGACCCTAGGCACAACACCTAAGACCCAACTACACGCGAGACTCTGAGAGGGAATAGGATGCGAGGATCTAGAGCAATAACCCAAGATGAGCTCGAATGGGGAGCCTCTGGTGCTGGATTGCACGGTATATATACTACTAGACACGAGGGCTACGCGAGGCTATCCATGAGGCTACGTGCAGGTAGAAGGCTATGTAATGACATCACTGTGGAGCTAAGGCTATGTGTAATGATGTCAAGGGCGGCAGCGTGTACAGCACGAGGTACAGGTCTAGACTAGGTAGATAAGATAAACGCTATCTAATCGCAGATTAGATAAGATAAAAAGTCGGACCGTAACACCAGCCCCAAATGTTCCCTCATCGCCTCACCAGCCGCCAGCGACTCTGCCTTCTCCTTCACCCTCACCTCCGCCTCGGCCTTGCGCCTTGCCTCGAAGTTGGCCCGCGCTTTCACCTCGGCGACCTTCTTCGCCTGCTCCTCAGCCTTCCACTTCTCTTCGGCGACCCTTCTCGCCTCTTCCTCAGCCTTCTTCCTGGCAGCCTCCTCCGCCAACCTCCTCGCCTCTTGCTCGGCTGCCTGTTTCATCAATTGCTCCCGTCGCCGATGCGACTGCTTGTCGAACTTGGCAATTTGGACTTGGATTGAGTCGGTCAGTTTCCCTTCCAACTCGGGCGAAGCGGCGCGCATCCAATCGATGTTGTCGTTGTTGCCAGCGGACATGGTTAATCAAGTAATTAGGAAAGAAGAGGATTTGTTGGGTTACCGTCACCCGAAGGCCAGTCTTATATACACCCTAACCGATTTTCAAACCCAGACAATGGTTGTACACATTCGGTGTGGAATACGCATTGCAGCCTCGTGGGCTCAGCCCCAAGAGGGGGATACTGTCACGACTGTGACATCCAATCACCCTGTACCCTATTGTCCAATCGCGTCCACGCGTTCGCCGTCCGTCTATTGTATGTACTCCCTTTTCCGTTTCTTTCTATCTGTCCTGTATTGCCACCGATCAGTGAGCGTGCTGTCTGTTTCTGTCTCTCTGTTCGATTACCTAATATGTTTCCTTTCTCGTTTCCGGTTACTATACATTCCCGTTCCCGTTCCATTACTAATACAATGTCTATCGGTAATCCGGTTATCGCACTTACCATACTTACTCAGTGCGCAGCGCTGCGCTCGTCGTTCGTCGGTAATCCCGACTTCCCGTACATCGCCTCATCTGTTCCACTCAGTATAAATACCTAGATACTCGGTCTGTTGTAGTCTCAGTTCAAATATCAAATAAGATACTTCTCATCTGTTCTCCCTTCGCACTCTCTGTCTCTGTCTCGTGCAAGCACTCGGTCATAGACCATTTACCCTCGGACACTCCGTATAACCCTTGGTCAGCCTTCCTATTACTTGGGAAGCGCGACTACGCTACGTAGCATCTCGGTCTTACCGCTAGACCAACCCCTGACCCCCAGACCCCTTGCAGAGATCAGATCAGTGAAGAACCGGTCTTGACAGGATCAAGAATCAGCCACATCGACAAGAGCGATCTTATAGCTCATGTGAAGGGACATACCTAATAATAAGTGAGCTGCGAGGTCACCACAACCCAATTTTGGTGTGTTCTGGCCTGGCCAAGCTGGCCTCGACTAACATTGAGTATTTGTGTTTGCTGCTGGGCATTATCGATGGAGGAGACAGAGAACAAGGGCTTCCGTTATCAATGAGGGATGGGCTTGGAACTGGTAACGAACCAAAGGCGAACCGAAACTGTCACATTGTCACATTGCTAAACTGGGATATTCCGAGGGTCTAGGTTACGGAGGTTTGGCTCAAATCACATGACGGCTTTAGTTTGGAGCTGGCTTGTAGCCAAAGCTGCGGCAACACTACTTGAAATTGCTGCAACAGGTAGGTAAAAGTTGTGGTTGTTGCTTGCGAGATGGTAGTGGTCTCATAGTCATAGATGGTGGCAGCAGCAGCAACCTGTTGATGGTCGTCATGTTGATGATGGTGGGCCGCCAAATCATAACTTGTACATTGGATGTCCTGGTGTCACTGCGGAGAGTACTGTCACTTGACCTCGGATATTGCAAAATCAAAAACACCATGTCTCATCGTGTGCATGCAGAGGGCCTGTGATAATAGCCAGTAAAAAAATGAAAATGAAAACATATGTACTTGTGAGTGCTCTCGCGGTGTGGTGGTGTGGTCGATGCTGCTGCTGCTGGTTCAATGCAGGTTGTTGTCGTTGGTGATCGGCATTGTCGGTTACCTTTGGTTTGGTTTATTTATGTTTGGGTGGCTGCATTCATCCTGATATGTACTAGTCTGAAGCTTGAAAGCCAATGCGGTAGTATGGATTACCCTGAACCAGATATCCAGCATCGACGGCTCATATGGGCCTCTGTTGCATCCCTCATCAGCATCGTGATCAAGTAGGGGATGATGGGCACTTCAAAAGATCTACATACCAAGCTGCAGTTGATCATCTTGCCCCATTCCTTGAGTCAGGCCTGAGGAAGACAGCGGAGTCGGTGAAGACCAAATGGGTATCCTATGTGAGTAATTTTGGTCACTCTCCACTGACTGGATTGCGGCATACCAGGCTTGGAAAACATTTATAGAGATTGAATCATATTGAAAGAGGCCAGGATGTCACTGGGACAATGTCCGTGGCGCTGGTATTGAAGGGGATGATGCTGAGGTGGCGTGGAAGGATTATGTCAAGGTATGTGAATCTGGTTAGATCCTCCCTTCATCAATGGACTCACAACCTTCATATACTCTTCCAGGACCATTCCCATATCCGCTTTTTCAAATCTGAGGGCTGGGAATTTTACAATCTCATGGCAGAGATTATGCCAAATGGTGCTCGTGGAGTGAGTGCCTTTACCACAGGTGCCTCCAATGCTGCGGGTGTTGTAGGGGAGGCCCCATCCAGCCTTCTGTCCCAAGTTTCCTCCTCTAGTAGCCATCCCTCCAGTAGCAGCAAGCACTCATTTTCTGAACTAGTCGGCGACGAGGATGAGGAGATGTCGACTAGCAACATATCAGGCAGGCTTCCACATTCCAAAGTATCTGATACTAGTCGTGCAACTTCTTCAGCAGAGCGAATGGACCTTGATTCGGCAATGAATTATGCCAAGTCTAGCAGATCCAGCCGCACTCGCAAAGCAGCATCTCAAGTTGCACAAGAGTCACTCATGCTTGATATGCAGGGCTTACTCAATCATCTTGCAATGTCCATCACCACCTCGTTAGCAACACCTCAAGACAAAGCTTCGGAGAAGAGGGGGCAGGCACTCCGAGTTTTGCAGGAAAAAGATGATGATCTCCCACGATATCTCAAGGCATTCATCCGGTCTTCAATTGCCCATAGCACCGGTTTCACAGAGGTATATATGTTGACCGAGGACAAAGACGAACGGAAGGAGTATGTGATGTATGAGCATCGTATGGAGGCTGGGAGTGTTGCAGAACCAAGTATGATGTTGTAGTGTATATCATGTATCATTTACTGTATCTCGTCCAATTTTTACCTTGTTCGTTCGAGTTGATCCTTCAAGTCAAACGAGATGCCAAACACTACTATTGAGAAACAGCAAGAAACAGTGGTAACAACTTGTTGGCATGGTATGAGATGTATCAAATATATGAAGTCTACATCAATGTCACTGGCATCTCATGTATCATTGGAATCATGTGAGATATTATCATCCCCATCGCACTCGTCATGATGGTCTTGCCCTGCAACCTGATCTTCATCAACATCGTGAATCCAAATGAAGTTGTGAATGGCACATGGCACAACAGGGATGCATGCCTGTATGTAAGCTTTGTATCATTTAAAAGTGGTGTGTAGCACACAGAATGCTTACCTGTATGTCCATGCTGTACACTGGCAGGAGGAAGACTCGAAAGCGATGCTTGAGAACACCCAATATGCACTCAATAACGTTCCACGCAGATGAATGTCAGAGGTTGAAGAGTTCCTCTTTGTTGGTGGGCCTATGAAGGTCAGCATGATAAATCCAGCGTAATAAAACCAAGTGTACGTGTACGTTCCGATATGGGACGAGAAGTTCACAACGAAGTAGAAAACTGGCGTCTGCAAGAAAGTATCTGCCTTTCGTGAGGTGTATGTCTGTTGAACATGCATCCTGGTAGATTCGTACACGGTTGCAGAACCCTCCCACCCCGTCAGTGCATAAGTAAAAGTAAGCAAAAATTGCAAGCAAAAAAACAGTTTTGTGATAAGAAACCCTTGAGATTTCGGAATGCTGCCCGATCTCTTGATGCTGGTGCAACGTGGATATGGCTGCTGTCTAGTGCACCAATCACATCCTTGAAGTATGGGAAGAACCATGGATTGTTACGGATCTCAGTTTGGTCGGCACCAGGACCAGGCATGTGAACGTAGTTGGTGGAGAATGGGGAAAATGAGCATCTTGCAAAAAATAGCTGGAAGAACGAGACATACACGGGCAGATCCAAAAGTGAATTAACATACCGTGATATTTTCTCGATTGAATGCTGAAAGCACCCACCAGCATGCCTGATGATGAGGCCAGTGACGTTCGTGTCATGGAAGATAGTAACCAACGGCTCTTCAAGTGACACGAATCCGGAGTTCTCGTGTTCAAGCTCACGAAGTTCATCTACAGGTCTTGCAAATACTTGGGCATGCATTCCGAGCTCACAACGAATCCGCTCAGGATGACCTATCAACAGCTCAACCAGCCACGCTTCGCCGCCAGAGAGCACGGACATGGTAAGGTTCCGGTTCCTTCCTGAAGTTCTTGGATTCGACGATGGTGGCCATCATGCAAATGATGATGCTGACAAGAGTCCCAGCATACTGCAGCGTGCGCTGCGATGCTTCTGTTGACCAATAAGGGTGGTTGTTGTCATCAGTGTGGTGTGACAAGGCCAACTGCAGTTCAAGCATGCTGAACTTTACTGTAAAGAAGAACATCAGCGCAACGAGAACATGAATGAGGACATACCTAATATGGACTGCCGCTCGAGGGGGAGCAGGCAAGGTGTGCGAGCGGCGAGACAAAGAATTTGATGGGCAATGCGAACGGTCCTGGTAGTCCAACAGATGTGTCGAAGGCGTTGGATAGCACTGTAACAGGCCGCGATGATGGTACATGGGTGCTGGAGGTGTGAGATGGTGCATAGAGGGATCCAGTGGCTTCAAGGGGTCGATAGTTGTGTTGAGTGTGTTAAACAGCACTGAAATAGCCAGGATGAACCCAGGCTCCTTCACAACCTCTGCTGTGAGTGTGAGGGGCTAATTGCGAGACTTAGTGAAATTCTGAGTGAATGGACAATTATATAATCACACATGGACAATTCAAACCCAGCATAACTTTAATCCCCTCACACTCACAGCAATGGCTGCAAGAAAACATTTGTAAACAATGTCAGCCACACGTTGGACTATGAAATAAAATGGGTTGCAAGACGATAAATCTGGCGTGGTTATATAATAAACCACATAAGGGAGGTGCAGAGCATTATCTAATGTCGGAGTGCAAATATTCAGTAGGAAAACTTTTGAGTAGTATTGACTAGCAAATGCTGCTAATGGGGTATGCACAAAAAAGTACAAAATACAAAAAGAGGACACATGGGTATATATGATTGAAATGGAGCAAATGAGAAGGCAAGATGGGGCCTAAAAAAGATTGCACACAAGGGGACTTGAACTGGCACCTTAGGTAAAAAAAGAGGGACATCAACCATTAAGCCATAGAGGCATTGTTGATGATGACACTGTTGTGCTTTTAGTCTAATGGTTGACAGCTCTCTTCTTTTTACCTAAGGTGCCAGTTCAAGTCCCCTTGTGTGCAATCTTTTTTAGGCCCCATCTTGCCTTCTCATTTGCTCCATTTCAATCATATATACCCATGTGTCCTCTTTTTGTATTTTGTACTTTTTTGTGCATACCCCATTAGCAGCATTTGCTAGTCAATACTACTCAAAAGTTTTCCTACTGAATATTTGCACTCCGACATTAGATAATGCTCTGCACCTCCCTTATGTGGTTTATTATATAACCACGCCAGATTTATCGTCTTGCAACCCATTTTATTTCATAGTCCAACGTGTGGCTGACATTGTTTACAAATGTTTTCTTGCAGCCGTTGCTGTGAGTGTGAGGGGATTAAAGTTATGCTGGGTTTGAATTGTCCATGTGTGATTATATAATTGTCCATTCACTCAGAATTTCACTAAGTCTCGCAATTAGCCCCTCACACTCACAGCAGAGGTTGTGAAGGGGCCTGGGATGAACCATGGAAATGATACAGGTATGTACCTGGGTGCTGAACTGCCGCGAGGCAGCACGTACTCAAGTCGGAGCATCTCAGCAACCGCGTGGATGGGTCGAATAGCACCGGAGACTGTGCGGACAGCATCAGTAATTTGACACAAATCTTATTTGAACTTAAATGCCGCTTATTTGAACTTAACATACTCGTGGGTGCTTGTGGATCAGGGCTAGGAACACTAAGCCAAAAGAGTCCACCAAGTCAATTAGTCCACTTTTAACCCTGGCTTGAGGTGCTTGGGCTACTTATGACACTTGTGGTTGGCTCAGAGCGAAGCACGGTAAGTTTATTCAGATGATAAGTTTCGTAAAGTGGCTGCAAGTCCGTAAAGTACAAAAGTGTATTATGACGCCAGTTCAAAAGCATGGTGGTCCGTGAAACGATTGACATAGAAACCACGGTATAAGTCCAATGAATTATGACAATTGACACCTTGTGGTACATTCTCCTTGCCAAATATCGGAAGTATGTGCGCACTACGAACAATGCCATCAATGTGAATAACCGCAAGATTTCGTGAGGAATGATGGAGCGACCATCCACATTCCTGTTAGCTCATCAACAATGTCAGAAATATGATTGAACCAATGAACCAAAGCACATGAAAAGGTCTGCCCATTGGTGTGAATGAAAGAAAAAAAGCAGTACACACGGGCAACCTCCATGCCGAGCATTCCCTCTTGGGTATCATCTGTGCTCACAAACATGCAGTCATAGCATGCTGGACCTCGACGCCATGATGGCACTGCACGGATATGTTTGCGCTGCATGCTACCAATTCCGCTTGGATCACTTGGGGACACAAATGTCACAGTAGCAGAATGGAAAATCTTGATGCGACCAGTAAAAGGAGGGAGGTGAGACACAGCTGGTGTGGGTTCTGGCTGAAGCTGTTCTGAAAGAAAGCATGCAATAAGTGCTGGAAGCGAAGGAATGCCAAGCTCAGTAGCAAGGGCAAGGGCATTGTTGGCACGACGACAAGCTTGCAGAATATTCATTCAGTGTGTTTTATAACAAAAGTCCATAGTACACCACTCACCGTGCCTGCGAGCAAGCTTCACATCTGAATGAGCCAGGCCAGGGCGTTCATCAATAATACCTGCACGACCGTCTTCGTCCTGGCCGAAATCCCCCCCAAATCCTCATCCCCTCCATCTTCTTGTAGTGCAGACCCCCGAGTGCCACCAGTGTTACTGCCATCATTGTGTGGTGCCGTGGGTGTAGTGGTTTGAACAAGGCCACCAGGCTGTGTAGGGGTGGCTAATATTGTGTTAGAACAAAAAACGTCATCAGAAACACAAATGAACCAATCGGAAGTGAGGCATTTGCCCGGTATGATGCAGGCAACATACCACGGGCTTCGAAGTCAGCTTGAGCTGCAGCAAGCTGAGCCAGGCGCTGGTTGGTCCGCAGGATTTGTCCCAGGGCATTGTGTTTGCTCGAGCATCGCCAAGGTTTCTTGACAGCTGTAATATGCTTTGATTCAGTGATAGTCGTGCATAACCCATTTGGTGCACCAAAAAGACGGATCAGTGCTTCATAGTGGACAAGAGAGTGCTGGCGGGGAAGTGAGAAGCCCTCAACACGGATGCCAATATGTCTGAAAACCTCTCGGTATTGATGAAAACGATGTAGCGCATCCTTCAGCTCCACAAGCGTGTTGTCAGTGATTACATTGCAGCGAACAATATAGCAAAATTCTAAGAATGCATGGAATGTGCGTACAACGTCTTCAGGAACATGGCCTTCGATGGCTGGCAGGTAAACCTGAGGAGGGCACAGTGACATGGCAGTGGAAGTGAGGAAAGAGGAATGCACACCTTCATCAATGCTTTTGAATCATCTCCTGTCCACTGAGAGAAGCCACAGCCATCAGGAAATCTTCGCAACCCTGGAAAAGGCGGTGCCACAGCGATGCTGACAGCCAGACCTATCAAACTCGATTGGGTATCAATTAAACTAAACTTACTTACTGATGATCAATATCTGCCAACTGCTCCTTCGCACCTGCTTTGCTGTATTCCAACTCAAGGTATTTTCCAACCCATTCTATCAGGTGGTCTTTAAATGTTCCTTTCACCAGCTGATGAAGGATGTCAGGTGCAAGGAGCTGCCAAATGTCAGCACGGGGGAAATCATCTGTGAACAGCTGCATCTAAAGGTTGGAAATGAGGATTCTATTTGAAATTCAAAGCCACTTACCACAACATTGGCATCAATGCCCCACTCATCCCAAACGGCAGTAAGACTGAGTTCTTCAATCAGTGCCTGAGTCAGCTCCAACGTCCGTGGTGCACCACCACTATCTAGGTCGTTAGGGAAAGCAATACACCTGGTTGTGATTAGATTTAGCTAGTGTAAACATGAGAGATCAAGCTAAAACATACCTTCCACACCAGTTCTGAACAATTCCCGAGATGAGGACTTGTTCTGGATAGTCCGCAATGTACGGACCAATGCCAAATATTATGCGGCGAAAATGGCGGTCTGGACATTTCATTAGTTCTGGAGTTGTCATCCCGGGTTTCAGAGATGACAGTATCCTTGACATTGCTGCATGAAATAGCTGCTTCTTGAAGCGCCAAAACTGAGGATCATCAACATACTTCTTTGCTGCTGTGAAAGATCAAGTTAGCCTAAAATGTAGCTCTAGCACAATACATTACTATGAACACACCTTTGGGTATTGCAAGGAAAGCGAGGAGTTCAACTCCACTGCAATGGGCACGGCGAATGTTATTGTGAATGTTGCCAATGGATATGTACACGGGCCAGTAGTCATTCTGGCCTGTGGCTACAGACACTGTTGTCTTGTCGCTCCCGAGAATGATAGGTACAAATGTTGAGCCATGTGTCGATGGGTCCTCTGCTATCTTGTCCTATTTCATGGACTGAATGTTAGCACGAGACGAGCAGTAGACTTAAATGTTGAAATAATACCGCCTGCGCCCACACCCAATCCCCTGACATGAAGTTCTCATAATGATGCCTCTCGTTTGTTGAAGCAATACCTATATACGTAGAGGAACTGCTACTCCAACTCACCTGTTGGGTGGAGTGCACAACCTGAGATGGTAGCAGTAGCTGGTCAAGAGCTGTTATATTATATAAGCAATGAACACTGTTTATATACAACAAATAGTGTAACGTGTGACTGTGACGTGTGACGTGTGACATGTAACATCTACTCTAAAGAGGACTATTACTAAGTCTACACTAATATGGGTCGCAGTCTTGTGTGCACTTTGTCGACGGTTTACGCCGGGTGCACGTGCGACTTCAACACTCCCCCTCGCTGTGCTGCACGTAGAGCACTTCAGCGAATAAGGTGCTAGATGCTGCCAGAGGGAAATTGTAAGCCTAGTTGAGCTCTGAACTTCGCGAATTTCTCGCGTGGTAAGTTCTTGGTGAGCAGATCGGCGGGATTCTCAGCACCATCAATGAAGAATAGTTCCACGTTACCTTTCGCGACTGACTTGCGGATTCCGTGGTAGCGGATGTCAATGTGCTTGGAGCGAGGCTCTGTTACAGGGTTGGATGCCATGAATATGGACCCCTGATTATCACCGCAAATCGGGATAGCTTTCAGCTTATAGCCGAGCTCACCGAGTAAACTCTGAATCCAGGTGACTTGGTGAGCACAATCGCTCAAAGCCATGTATTCAGCCTCAGTGGACGAGTACGCAATGGTCTTCTGCACACAAGAAGTCCAACTGATCAAGCCATCTGCAAGTTTCAGGTAGAAACCTGTCTGCGAGAGGCAAGAGGTAGGGTCTGATCCCCAATCTGAGTCCGTGCATGCAACCAGGCCAGCACTGGATCCACCATTGTACACTAGGGAGTAATTAGGTGTACCAATCAAGTAGCGACAGATATACAGCGCTTTGCTTAGGTGGTCCTGAGATGGGTTCGCAGCATGGTGTGAGAGATGGGTGACTGCAAAGGCAATGTCGGGCCTAGTGCCTAACATAAGGTACAGGAGGGACCCAATAACCGTCTGGAAACGGGAGTGGAGTTCCGCATCAACAGGCTCTGTATTTTTGGCGGCATAGTAGCCAGCCAGCAGTGGGGTGCTTGCGGACTTTGCATTGAGCATGCCGCAGTGTTCAATGACCTTTTGGAGGTATGTGCATTGATCCAGGTGGATAGCGCGACCCTTGCGAGTGATTCGCATTCGGAGGAACTCCTTAGGTTCTCCAAGGTCTCTGCACTCCCATTTGCGCATGAACTGCGCTTTGATGGCATCAACAACAGCCTTGTTAGGGCCGCAGAATAGTGCGTCGTCAACATAGATAATGCCAATGACGATGTTGGTGCCTTTCTTCTTGTAGAAGAAGATGCCTGCTTCAGACTTAAGGCACTCAAACCCGAGTTCCTTGAGAGACTCATCGAGTGTGTGCCACCAAGCTAGGCCGGCCTGTTTGAGGCCATAGAGGGCACGCCAGAGGCGGAGCACTTTGCGCTCTTGCCCAGGAACTGCAAACCCTTCGGGTTGTTCCATGTAGATCTCTTCGTCGAGCTTGCCATACAAGTAGGCGCTCCGGACGTCAAGTCCAGTAATGTACCAGTTTTCAAGTGCGGCAAGCGCAAGCATGAGGCGCACTGTTTCAAAGCGCACAACTGGTGAGAAGACCTGGTCGAAATCTAATCCCTCAACCTGGGAGAAGCCTTTCACTACTAAGCGGGCTTTCTTGCGGCCATCCGACTTTACATCGAAGACCCATCGGTTCTTTATGACCTTCCAGTCTCAGGGACGGTCAACTAGCTCAAAGACTTTGTGCTTTCGCAGCACGTCGAGCTCTTCTTGGCAAGCAAGTCGCCAGAATTTCTGCTCAGCTTGGGGTAAGCGAGCAATGTCCTTGTAGGACCAGTTGCAGACACTCTCGTATTGAGGGTCACGGGTTTCAAGGGCTTTGCCCATCAGATAACGGACTAAGTTTGCTCCCCCTTCCTCGCACATCTTTTGCACATCGGCATTGCAGAGGTGTTGGGGAAACCACCAGGAACATGGTCTGGTGTGTCCGGTTGTGGGGGCCTAGGGGCCTCACCCACTGTTTCTCGCCATCGAGAGGCACTTTCGATATCCCGGAGTTGCTCGACGGGATGTCGCTGCTCACCATACACATTACCGGTGTCACGCACCAAACGTGTTTGGTACTGTGGACATGGAGAAAGTTAGCTGATGAAACTAATGCGAAGAACACACACCCAAGATCTGTTGAAAGATTGCCCCGACTTGAGGGATACAGACAGCCCTCGCTATCCATATCACGCAAAGTCATGACTATCCTTATGCGAAGGATGAATACAAGCTTGTCATAGCCATCTATCGCACAAGAATGACTATCCTGGAGCAAGAGATGAATGCCATCGTCTGGCAGTCATCCCTCGCACAAGAACCGCCAAGAAGCAGAAGAATCCAAGGATTGATGATCATTTCAGTATGAGAGAGGAATGCAACCTACTGCAGTCCAACTCCCATACCAGAACAACCAAAGAAGCAGAAGAAACGATAGAGAAACAAAGGAGAAAAGGAAGAATCATTTTTAGCGCCCAAATGTCAAATTTAGGCGCCCAGTGCCGGCATTCCGATATTTTGAATAGCTCTGCCATTTTTAAAGCTATCAATCATGTGACTATACCATCATGGAGCCTAGACCGTGGTCTATCTGCCTGTCAAGTTCCGACGTAAATCCGTTCATTTCCCACGGAGATATTCCACCCGCAATCTAGACACCCACTTCATCACTCACTATGGAGTCCACATTTTCTCTGGAACGTTTCTCCGCTATTGCAGCAGACCTCAACTATGTCCTGCTCTTGGGACAGCCTCTCCCTGAGCTCCTGTGTACTGTCTGGTACATATCTTCCCAGCCTTCTCCCTCAGTCCCTCTCGTTCTCGGTCAGCGCGTTCTCCTCGTCAGTCCTGCGTCGCGCACATACTTTGGTCGTCTCAAGTCTATCGTTAGACTTGAAAATTCATACCTGGTCGTCTCTGTGTCTCCTGAGTCCTCTGCATATGGTCCTTTCATCCCAGAGTCCTGTCACATCCATCTCCCTCTATCATTCATCTCACTTCCCTGGACACGTCGAATCCGCTACTTGCGATTCTCTTCCCTGCTATCCCGCAACAAACACGAATGAAACAGTGCTCTAGAACCCTTCTTAGGAGCCCTAATAGAGTACAGAACCTTCCCCTTACTGCTCAAGGGAAGACTGCACTTCGGGAGCACCAAATTTCGCGTTTTTGCTCTACAGAAGCTCAATCCAAGGGATTTGTGACACTCTGTGACCAGCTGTGACTCTACTTGTCATTCCAGGCCCCCTGACACTGCTCTTCTGGTCGGATCAATTCTTTTATTATCCCCCAGCCACTCCCATCAGTGGCACTGCTTCAGAAGCTCATCTCCAGATCTAAAGTTCAATAAATCATAGGTTGTGCTTCCCTTCTTTCTGAGTCACACAGAGTCACTCTGGCTCACTCTGACTCACTCTGCTGCGCATTATTCATCCCCTCTTGGCATTACTAATCCCCATTACTCCCCTTACCAATCACTTACCAATCATCCTTCAAATCATGCTTATCATGCTGCTTATCAATTCATGACTCATGCCCCTATGATTCATATGCATTATGTCATCGCATATGCTCATTTAGCTTCGATCTACTCATCCCCTGCTTTCCCCCCCTCTCTTTTGGGCCCCATGCAATGATTTTTCCATATTCTTGGTTATACACCCCTTTTTACCTATGTTTTTGCTCTTTCCCTTGGCTCAGCAGCTTGTTCAGGCTCTCCCCATCGATGACTCAGCCTGATTACACTGCTTATCAATTGCTTACCAATTTCTTACCAATCTCTTACCAAGCACTTAGTCATTTGTGCTTACAGGGCCACAGCCCCTCCTGTATATAAACCAGCAGCCAAAGGCTGCAAGGAAGTGTCTGCTTCCCCCTCAATAAAGCGACCACATTCACTCTCCCTCTCTGTCTATAAGCTCCCTCTTTGTCTTTGGACTTGTAGGTCACCCAGTGCTGGCCTAAAGCTCCTATATTGCTGTTTATCAGATATATCTTGTATCTGATCATTTCTCTAGGCTGAAGCGCAGTCTAGCATCACTGTCTACTCCATCCCATCACTGTCCATCGCATTCTTGAAGCAGGAACTGTCCCCTTGCTTCCCTGTTGCTCCATCACTGCTGTTACACCCCTGTTGCCAATCTATCATCGCTCTTCTATCCCAGGACTCTTCCTAACCACTGTGGTAGGCTGAAGAGGAGTCAATACCATCCCCAGTCGCATTCCATCCCCATCAGAAGCCCTTCCCTTCCCTCCTGCATCCTGCCTGAAGGCGTGCAGCACATCCCCCTGAGGAGATTAAATACCAGAAACGCAAAGGAAGACCACCACTCGCATATTGCTGTCATTTGGTGTTGGTTGTTGGTTGTTCTGACCTCTTCCCTCACTTAGGCGCACACCGGGGCGCAATGGCGCTCTTCGTTCACGTTGGGGGCAGGCAGGTATATTAACTGCAGGAGGTTGCGGCGCATTCTGGCAGCATTCAGCTTGGCCAGGGCACTGCAGTGCCGGAGGTGGTGGATTTCTCACCGGTGAAGGCGTTCTCGGTGCTGGTGGAGGCACTGGAGATGGCATACGGGGAGGATTTATTTGATTAGGCTCTTCCTCAGGAGCCTCAGGGTCCTCGCGCTTTGGATCGTCATCCTGCGCTTGGGGATGTGGGTAGCCATGGTCGTGTTCCACATCATCATCACTGTCAATATCATCAGGGGGATTCCCTGGTCGATCAGTGGCTGGTTTCGGATTTGCCCTTCCGAAAGGGTTCTCGAGAGGTTCGCGCCTGTTTTTGGGGCAGCGAGGGAAGTGACGCTCATCAAAGATGGCGTGAGCAGCGGTAAACACTGCATTGGTGGAGCGCATGAACAAAAAGTTGCGCTCATTGCCAGGGGCAACACCGACATAAGTCATTAGCTCCGACTTGGGAGCCATCTTATTCGCTCTAGCCGTTGCTGGGAGGTATACAAATGCTCCACAGCCAAACACACGTAGGTGGTCGATGTTA
>JAYMGJ010000416.1:0-12829 GCA_037178675.1 Scleroderma bovista
CAGTCAATGTCTTATTCTAGAATGAGAAATGAAAGTAATATTGTGTGAAAAAATGTAGTGAGTCGATGACTCGAGGCAGTCAATGTACTGCTTTCTTCATCAGCAAATTGTTGTGTGTCTGAATGTCCTGAGATTCATCTGAGTGACCTGGGTAGTAGGGTTTATACTCAGCGAGTCAAATCACGTAGAGTGGCCAAAGACACCTCAAGTGGTAGACACTGGGGTGGGCTTTCGTCGGTGGTTGACTCTTCAGTGGCTCTCTACATCACCCTTATATAATAGTAGGGTGTGTTGTGCCATGTTGACACACTTAGGGCAAGTGTGTGAATAATAACCCCTTATCGGGGTATATTTGATGTAACCGAGCATGATCGGCACCGCTGTTTCGGGTCATGACTCACTGGTGTGTTGTTGAAACAACAGGGCACCAATGGGAAATAAAGCTCATGACCTAAATTGGCTTTTCCTTCACAGGACTATCCAAGGCAGTGGTAAAGCCGATAATGCGGCAATGTTTATTCGGATAAACACGAGCGCTGACGCGTCCTGTGGATACACAGGATCCCAGCTACCGGATCAATCTCGGGCTGTGCGACGGCGTTGCCTAATCGGTTCTGGATCCTCCCAGGTGGCATTAAATCGTTTAAGCCAGTCCTGTACTAACGGAGGGGGCGGTTGCTGAAGTTTTCCGACAGACCAAGGTGGTCCGCAGATACAGTCGGCTACCGTGAATCCAGCGCGGGACATTAGTAATTCCGCTTCATCCATGGCTAAGCGATCCATATCACGTTCGTGCCGATATGCGGCGTCGATTCCCCTTACGATATCGTACGTAGAGGGGCCGGGTTCCACTTCCCGATACGTGTCTAGGACGGACTTCTTCCAAAGAAGAGCAAGGTCGCCGAGGCGCTTAGTGCGCTTACGGGATACGACCCATTTCGAATTATCCACAAGTAGTGTATGGAGGTCAAGGTAAGTGACCGGTCCATAGACGACGTCTCCTTCGTACTCGTGCCACAGGTCCTTCTGGACGGTTGCCCTATCAAGGAGCGGAAAAGCATCCTTCGGGAACTGTGAACTTTCGGGGAAGAACGGCAGCCGAAACTGCCATCGTCGTAAGGGGTGCTCTTCATCATTATTAATGACGAAATCTCCCTTCTCCCAGCTGTCGCTTACAGCTTTGAGAGGCTTACTAATGTGGCGAAGAAGTTCCGATATGGAAAAATCGCTCCAAGCGTCGTTAAAGTGAGTCTTAAGGACAATAATGTCCTTCTCGTCGTTGTCGGCTTTAATGGCAAACCGGTTTTCCCAACGAGTGTGAATGTGGTCGGACAACCACTTTCGGACAACGCGATCGGGGTATCCTCTACTAAGGTAGAGGGCAGCGAGATTCTTAGCTGCAGTCATGTAAGTGTTCCGCTTACTAGACAACACCGCCAATCGGGATAACTCTCCGATGAACGTTCCTCGTTTAACGTCATACGGGTGTGAGGAATCCCATGGAACTCTCTCAAGGTGGTTACCGGGCTTAGGTTAGGGGGGAGCAAAATCGCGAAGCGATTTTGCGATTAGCCAGCTTACTGACTGAGAGACGAAGGCGAAAGGGAAGGTGGTTCCTGTGCGGGGACAGAAGACCGGTGACCTTTCGGCGTTGTTGCCTCGTCAGCCCTTTCGTTATCTCTTATATATATGATCCGAAGCTGAGTCTGAAACTCAAACGACGGGGTTGAAACGAACACGTTTCGCATAGCCCACCCTAATCGCCCAATCGCTACCAAGCTGGCAAGCGTCTCCGATGCCAAGAACTCCGTCGGAGGAGGCAGAGCGGCACTACACACAGCCGTCACGGGTCAGGGATAGGTAAACTACTTACCCGGTCCAATTTGATTGGATCCCATAGTATCGGGAATTTAATCACCGTGTGACATCGTAACCCCTTGGGGGTACGTCAACGCTAGAGGCGTTACCTCGTTGCGGTGCTTCCATTGCATCAAACACGATGTTTGAGCCCTATCCCGGGGTCACGGCGCCGCTTGCAGAGCGGCCATTGCCTAGGCCGATCGGACGGAGTCCGATCGGTCACCGAAACGGACCGAAGTCCGATCGGAATTCCGCGTCCGTGATAACAATGTTACTCCGTCGGAGCGGAGAGAAGTAATCACATAGCCGGGGGAATGGTAACGAATCGGAGTTACCGGCGGGATCGGACCTTGGGCCTGCTCCGCACTATTCCCAACTCGTTAAAGAACTTCTGCCCGGGCCCCATGTGCCTCTACGGGGAAAGTTCGGAGAAACTTCGGAGGGATTTATCCGACCAGAGTCGGACCGAGCCTAGGCTCGCAGACAGCTCGTGTCTGGTCACGTGACCGGTCCGCATTGAACCGATAGCCGGTGATCACGTGACGGCCGGGACTACCCAGCCTCCCTTCTAGGAATTTTAGACTCCGCCGGTTCCTAGCCTAATAATCTTACCCGACCAGTCCACCGTGGAATGGGCTGCAACCTCGCTGCAACCTACCGTATTCCCGCTGCAACCTACCGAAACATCGCTGCAACCTACCATAGTGCTGCTGCAACCTAGTAAAATCCTGCTGCAACCTAGTAAAATCCTGCTGCAACCTACCGTATTCCTGCTGCAACCTACCGAAACATCGCTGCAACCTACCATAGTCCTGCTGCAACCTAGTAAAATCCTGCTGCAACCTACCACGATGTCGCTGCAACCTACCGAAACATTGCTGCAACCTACCATAGTCCTGCTGCAACCTAGTAAAATCCTGCTGCAACCTACCACGATGTCGCTGCAACCTAGCATAATTCTGCTGCAACCTAGCGTATTCCTGCTGCAACCTAGTAAAATCCTGCTGCAACCTACCATGATGTCGCTGCAACCTAGCATAATTCTGCTGCAACCTACTGCACTCCTGCTGCAACCTATAGCACTGGTGTCACTTACCATATGGGCACAATTGGTCGACCAAGTGCGCAGTGGGATGGATGACGGACTAGTATCAGGATTAGAAGGATAATGATGGCACAACTGGTCGACCAAGTTGGCTGCAACCTTGCTGCAACCTACCATAGACTTGCTGCAACCTACTGATATAATCCCGCTGCAACCTACCATAATGTCACTGCAACCTATCCACACTAGTGTCACTTGGCTGCAACCTAGTAATAATCCTGCTGCAACCCTAGTATAATCCTGCTGCAACCTACCATAACGTCGCTGCAACCTTATAGCACTGATACCACTACCATATGGCGCAATTGGTCGACCGAGTGTGCAGTAGGATGGATGGTGGACTAGTATAAGGATGGCACAACTGGTCGACCAAGTTGGCTGCAACCTTGCTGCAACCTATACTATAATATCGCTGCAACCTAGTATAATTCTGCTGCAACCTACCGCAATCCTGCTGCAACCTATAGCACTGGTGTCACTACCATATGGCGCAGTTGGTCGACCGAGTGCGCAGCAGGATGGATGACAGACTAGGATCGGGATAAAGAGTGACAGGACTGATGGACCAAGTTGGCTGCAACCTGGCTGCAACCTAGTATAATTCTGCTGCAACCTACCATAATTCTGCTGCAACCTACCGCAATCCTGCTGCAACCTATAGCACTGGTGTCACTACCATATGGCGCAGTTGGTCGACCGAGTGCGCAGTAGGATGAATGGTGGACTAGTATAAGGATGGCGCAACTGGTCGACCAAGTTGGCTGCAACCTTGCTGCAACCTATACTATAATATCGCTGCAACCTAGTATAATTCTGCTGCAACCTACCGCAATCCTGCTGCAACCTATAGCACTGGTGTCACTACCATATGGCGCAGTTGGTCGACCGAGTGCGCAGTAGGATGAATGGTGGACTAGTATAAGGATGGCACAACTGGTCGACCAAGTTGGCTGCAACCTATAGCAATCAGCCATGATCAAATGACGATAAGCAGCACGACCGGTACCACCGAGCATGCAGCGAGTCAACAAACTATAAAGCCTCATCGGTCGTCTACTCGGCGAGGACCATCAAGGACAAGCACAACCGGTCGACGGACTACGTCACTAAGATCGTCGACCAACGAACAACCCTACTCGTAGACTTGAACCAAGTGTCACTGCACAGCCACATGACCATATATGGAATGATGATGTCAAAGCCATATTTGGAAGGGTCATGTAATGTGGGAATTTTTCGTCGAGCGTGGGACAATTCACCACTCCTATGATTACTCCATATGGACAGACTCACAGGAGTGAGTTGCTAGAGATAGCAGTTCTGGAATCACCTACCATATATGAATGGAAACAGAATTCAAAGTCAGCCAATTCTGAGCGGCTGTGCTGAAACCTCTCTTGACCTTGAACCACTACCTTCCTCATTTGGAACACTAACCGAGCGATGTCTGTGAGTAGACCAGTCCGACTAGGGGTCACTGACCTAATATCCACTAGACTTTGTCTACCGACACGGTGAGTAGCAGAGGCCTGCACACTCGGTCGACGACTTACGCTGGCCCCACGAGATCCCTGCTGCCAACAGCACTACCAACGTAAGTACCGTCGCGAGCGCAACCGGTCGACGACTCACGCCTGCCACCAGATCGCTAGAGCAGCGGACGTCCGTCACGTAAGTAGGCGATCGTGAGCGCAGTCGATCGACGACTTACGCCAGACACTAGATCGCAGGAGCAGCGAACGCTACCACGGTAAGTAGCATCGCGAGCATGACCGGTCGACGACTCACGCCGGTCACTACTAGAATACTACCGTGGACGACGCCGCAGCCAAGACCAAGGCGAGTAGCATCGCACGACGTCGAATCACGTAACGATATCGATGAAACCCACAGATCGGCAAGGCCATGTTAGAGGATCACATCGGAGTGATCACGGAATTGATGGAAAGTCTGATGACAGAGAATTTGGGATTGATCAAGAATGACAAGATCACGCCCGAACTCGAGCAGGCATTTCAAGTTTTCTTGCCAGTGAGTCACCACGACGTCTCCGTTCGCAGACCGCCTCGTAACCGAACCATCCACGAGGCCGTTCGAGATCAATCGCTAAAGCAAATCATGCGTGTCCTGGGAGAGACCGAGAGGCCTAACTGGTTGAACGCCGCACGCCACCTTTATCCGTCCGTTCGGGACTACGAAGTGGCGACGGAGACCGAATGTAAGGAGTATTGGACGGGGTCGACGTCGTTCGCAGAAGGTTCGGATCTCGTGCCGACAGACATGCCCGTGCGATCGCACGGTTCGACGGAAAGGGATGCAGCGATGGAAGTAGACGATGCGGACGAGGGCAAAAAACCAGACGACTCGGTAGACGATCCGTCCAAGAAGGCCACGGCACACGGTAAGATTCTATACCATAGCTCGAGCGTCCTGCGCCGACGATAATTTACTTCAGAAAAGGACGACGAGATCGAGACGATAGACCGGACGCCCACGCCGGAGAAAGAGACGGACGAAGCGAAACCGAAGAATACAAAGAAAAGCTCGAAAGAAAGGAAAGTCGGTGGCAAGGAGGAAACGGAGGAAACGACGAGGATTACGACGAAATATTGGAAGAAGAAAGCAGGTATGCGACCTTGAATACCATTCGAAAGGAACGATCGCTGACCGGCGGAACAGGACAATCGGAGGTGTATGCATACGCCACGATGCGAACCTACATACTAAGTCCCAACATCAACAGACCAGACTTTTACTGGATGCCTGGGGGGATGCGAGTGCTATGGGACATGTATTGGGTCGCGATGGACATGCCAGATTTCAAGATCGCACAGATAGCGACGATGAACACGCGCCTCATATTAACCAACTACGAGAAGAGCCGACCGGGAAAGGAAGAGATATCGAACATACTAACGATGTACAGAGGAATCAAGAGAGTAAAGGAAAAGCTGGACGCGGGAATCAAGTTGATCGAAGAGGGTTATGTAAATACGAAGATCAATCGAAGAGAAGGATTGGCATTGTACGATGGTAGTTGGTTCGTAGAGAAGGAGAAGGAGAAGGAGAGACAGGTCGGAACGAGCAACGTAGAATAGGAACGTATGTCATGGCAGTAGTACGAAGCTCGTGATCGAACGACGCCGGTATACGTCGATCGGACGAACCGAAAACCAGTCGATAGACCGACGTGCTACACTGCAGGCGTTTCTCAATGTTTCTTGAAAGAGATACTCTCTTCGTTCAACGAATTCGAGATCGTTTCTTATGTCGAGAGCATCCTTTTTATTTTGCCTGTCCCCGAGGAATAACAATGTAATTTTCAATTTAAATCGAATCAAAAGATTCTTGGTCGTAACACTCTAGTCTATGACGCTGCATCCGTAACAAAAACAAACACAAATATACAGCGATGCGCAACTTTTTTTCGGTGACCGTCCACAACTTTTTTGTGACCCTGCGCGACTTTTGGGCGACATTGCACGATCAGGACCCTGTGTATAGTCATAGGTAGTCACCAAGTGGTGAACTACGAGTCAGTCGGTACAAGATCACGCCAAGAGACCAAGTAGACGTCAAATAAATATAATCGCTTCGAAGCATACAAATGGTACTAAGTAATAAGACAGCGGTCGTGGGGGTCATCGTCGGCGGTGGCCTGGGCATTGGGGATGCTGGTCGTCGGATCGGCGGCGTGAGGTAGTCGTCGTCGTCGTCGTCGATGCTGCTGCTGGGGGTGGTGGTCATCGGCATCCTTGAGGTTGGCGCTGGGCCACCGAGGTAGTACTAGTGGGGTGTGAGTGAGAGGACGTCGGAATCGGAAGGGAGCACATACGATTACTAATCAGTAATCCAGACCGCCACGCGGTCCCATTAGTAATACTACCAATGCACCTACCGCAGCCCGCTGCCACCTACTACGACGACGACGACCACCAGCACCCTGACGAACGCTCACACCGACAGACAACAACCCTCACCACCCGTGCAACAAGCACTCCGCATTGAACGGGGGCCCACCAACGGACACCGCCACCGCCAATACGACGAAGACGACCACCACCACCGAACACGTACGACGGCGACTACCCTTCTTATTACTTAGTACTGTTTGTACCCCTCGAGGCAATCATATGTCTGCCTAGCTTGTTAGTGTGATCTCGTACCAAACGACTCGGTAGTTTACTGCTTAGGGACTACCTATGACTATCCACAGGGTCCTAACCGTGCAACCTCGCCGACGGTCACCGAAAAAAGTCGCACGTCACTATATATTCGTGTTTGTTTTTGTTGCAGATGCAGCGTCATACTAGCCAGCCAATCAGTATGCAGGAACAATCAAGTTTCTCGAAGAAAAATCTATCGTTTTCTTTCTAATAAAACATGCTGAAATCGTTGCTCGCTGTGAGAAAAGTTACATTTTCTTTTCTTTATCTGTTTGTCAAGAAACGGGTAGAAGAAAAAGGTTAAATTTTTTTTCCAGTTCTAACCTAAGAAATGATGTTTTGGCAAAGAAAATAACAAAACGACGCTGTATGATATTTGTGTTTTTTTTTTATATAAAAGAGTATCTCTTTCTTCTATATTTTTATAACGTGTTGTCACAAAACGTCGAGAAACGCTTGCAGTGCTAGCGACCGACACCGACGACCCTGAACCGATAGCAAGTGGCATGACAGGACGACTAGAACCAGTCGACGACAGTCAGAAATCGTGACATCGACATTCACTGTATGGAACACATTAGACATTAGGGGGGTCAGAACAGTAGACTTTGTGTACATGAGATCTAAGAAACAAAGCATCGGTAAAGTAACGATGACAAAGGAAAGTCGAGCCTGGAAGATTTGCCATTTACTTGATATTCAACGATGTTGCCAGTTTGCAGGATGTATGACAAGTGGTTCGGATCGTATCGACCGCACTCTTTCACTGCAAGCATTTCTCAATGTTTCATGACGAAACATTGTAAAAAAATAGAAGAAAGAGATCCTCTTTTATTTACGATTTTGTTCAACAAAAAAGACAACTATCATACAGCATCATTTTTGTCATTTTTATGTCAAGACATGATTCGAGATCACTTCTTATGTTGGGACTATAAAATATCTGACCTTTTTTTCCGCCTGTCCCTTGCAAAACAAATAAAGAAATGACAATGTAACTTTTCCCATAGAAAGCATTTTCAATTTTCTGGAGTGCAAAATTGAATCAAAAGACACTCTATTCCACAAAAATAAATGTTTAGGAAATATGCTATATGTTTTTGGTCATAACACTCTAGCCAGCCAATCAGCATCCAGAAACAATGATGTTTCTTGAAGGAAAATTTATTGTTTCTTTAAACATGCTTTCAAGAATAATTTTTAATAATACTTGCTGAAATACTTGCTACGAGAAAAGTTTTTTTGTTTTTTTTTTGTTTTTGTTTTTCAAGGAACAGGCAGAAGAAAAATGTTAAACTTTTTATAGTTCTAACATAGGAAATGATCTCAAATGATGTTTTGGCAAAGAAAACGACAAAACGATGCTGTATGATATTTGTGTTTTTTGTTAAACAAAATTGTAAATAAAAGAGTATCTCTTTCTTCTATTTTTTTACAATGTTTTGTCATGAAACATTGAGAAATGCTTGCAGTGTTTCGTGTAAAGCACGACGAGCTGGCCCGTACACACGAGTCATGCATCCACTCTGTGTGAAAGGAAGTGACTCTCGACCGTGCACCACAACATGCAAGAAAGGGTCACCAGATAAAAGGATTTACCAGCAAGACAACGTGCCCGACACGATGTATGCAATCCAAAAAAAAAAAAAAAATACACAGATATCAGTAGCATGCAACCCACTCATCTCAAACTCCTACGCTTCAAAGGAACTTAGGGGGGAGCAAAAATCGCGAAGCGATTTTTGCGATAAATCCAGCTTGCGGAGCTAGAGAGACGAGTGCGAGAGGGAAGGTGGTTCCTGTGCGGAGACAGAAGACCGGGGTGCCTTTCGACTTATTGTCTCATCAGCCCTTCTCGTTATCTCTTTTATCCGTAGACCGTTGCTGAGTCGGAATCTCAAACAGCGGGGTTGGTACGGCAAAGTTACCACATGATTCCCTAATCAACCAATCGCTACTAAGCTGGCAAGCGTCTCCGATGCCGAGAACCACGTTGTGGGGGGCAGAGCGGCACTACACACAGCCTTCGCGATAGGAAGACGGTTACTCACTTAACCGATTGGACTAGACCCTTAAGGCCTTACTGCCGGTGTTAATTACCGTGCAACACGTTCCCCCCATGGGGGGACAACGACACACGAGGCGTTACCTCGAGGTGATCGCTTCCATCGCATTGGATCCTTAAGATCCGAGCCCTATCCCGGGGCCTTGGTGCCGCTTGCAGAGCGGCCATGCCTAGGGCATGAGGCGGAGCCTCATGTCCACCCGATCGGATCAGATCCGACGGGAATTCCGCGCCAAGGGAACGATGTTTCTCCGCCGGAGCGGAGCGAAGGCGGTTGCATAGCCGGGGCAATGGTAGCGAATCGGAGCTACCGGCGGGATCGGACCTAGGGCCAGTTCCGCACTATTGCCAACTCGTTAAAGAACTTCTGCCCGGGCCCCTTGTGCCATACGGGGAAAGTTCGGAGAAACTTCAAAAGGATTTATCCGACCGGAGTCGGACCGAGCCTAGACTCGCAGACAGCTCGTGCCTGATCACGTGACCGGTCCGCATTGAACCGATAGCCGGTGATCACGTGACAGCCGGGGCTACCCAGCTTCCTTTTTAGGAATTTTAAACTCCGCCGGTTCCTAGCCTACACCACCGGTTAGGTATGGTTAGGGGGGAAGTACACCACGCAGGGTAGTGCCAACGGGTAGCCAGGTTGCTAGGTGATGAGAAAAGACGAGGGAGGAAGGGCGCTCTAGTGTAAACACCGAAGCGTGGCTCTTTCGACTTGAAGTCTCATCAGCCTCTTTCGTCTCTTTATATATTGCATGGACAGGGATTTAGAGCGGAGTCCGAATCGCAAGCGTTGATAAGAGTGACTTATCCCATTGGTTACCGTTGGTTTGGTGCTACTAGACTGGCAAGCGTCTCCGATGCCGAGAACCACGTAGTGGGGGGCAGAGCGGCACTACACTCAGCCGATCGCGACCCGATCGTCAGGTGAACCAACTTCCCGGTGATGTACTCCCATTATGTACAGGATGAACAATAAACCGTTTAGCTTACCATTGTCTTGGACAATGCAAGATCCAAATTAGGCGTTACCTAATAGGAAATGCTTCTGGAGCTTCTGATCCTTTAGATCCGATGCTTATCCAGCCAATCGGGTGCCGCTTGCAGAGCGGCCATTGTTCCGAAGAACGCCCGATATAACTCCATTTGTAGATTCTATTGTTCTACGGAAGCGGATAACTAAATAGCCGGGGGGCGGTGACGGTAACGGTCGTCACGGCGCAATCGGACATCGGCCCTGTTGCGCACTAGCCCCACTTCGTTAAAGAACTTCTATCCGGGCGCCATGTGCCTGTCGGAAAAAAGTCGGAGATTGATCGGAGTAATTTATCCGACCGGAGTCGGACCGGGCCTAGACCCGCAGACAGCTCGTGCCTGATCACGTGACCGGACCGCATTGAACCGATAGCCGGTGATCACGTGACACCCGGGGCTACCCAGGTTTACTCTCTCACGATTTTAAACTCCGCCGGTTCCCGCCACACCCTGCCACCGGTTAGGTTTGCAGTTAGGGTTAGTGGTTAGGGGGGAGCAAAAATCGCGAAGCGATTTTTGCGATAAATCCAGCTTGCGGAGCTAGAGAGACGAGTGCGAGAGGGAAGGTGGTTCCTGTGCGGGGACAGAAGACCGGGGTGCCTTTCGACTTATTGTCTCATCAGCCCTTCTCGTTATCTCTTTTATCCGTAGACCGTTGCTGAGTCGGAATCTCAAACAGCGGGGTTGGTACGGCAAAGTTACCACATGATTCCCTAATCAACCAATCGCTACTAAGCTGGCAAGCGTCTCCGATGCCGAGAACCACGTTGTGGGGGGCAGAGCGGCACTACACACAGCCTTCGCGATAGGAAGACGGTTACTCACTTAACCGATTGGACTAGACCCTTGAGGCCTTACTGCCGGTGTTAATTACCGTGCAACACGTTCCCCCCTTGGGGGGACAACGACACACGAGGCGTTACCTCGAGGTGATTGCTTCCATCGCATTGGATCCTTAAGATCCGAGCCCTATCCCGGGGCCTTGGCGCCGCTTGCAGAGCGGCCATGCCTAGGGCATGAGGCGGAGCCTCATGTCCACCTGATCGGAGCGAAGTCCGACAGGGATTCCGCACCAAGGGAACGATGTTATTCCGCCGGAGCGGAGCGAAGGTGGTTGCATAGCCGGGGCAATGGTAGCGAATCGGAGCTACCGGCGGGATCGGACCTAGGGCCAGTTCCGCGCTATTGCCAACTCGTTAAAGAACTTCTGCCCGGGCCCCTTGTGCCATACGGGGAAAGTTCGGAGAAACTTCAAAAGGATTTATCCGACCGGGGTCGGACCGAGTCTAGACTCGCAGACAGCTCGTGCCTGATCACGTGACCGGTCCGCATTGAACCGATAGCCGGTGATCACGTGACAGCCGGGACTACCCAGCTTCCTTTTTAGGAATTTTAAACTCCGCCGGTTCCTAGCCTACACCACCGGTTAGGTATGGTTAGGTTCGGTTAGGTTCGGTAGTTAACCCGGTTAGGGGTAGGGTTTAAGATTAGTTAGGGGGGAAGTACACCACACGGGGTAGTGCCAACGGGTAGCCAGGTTTACTGGGTGATGAGCAAAGACGATGGAGGAAGGGGCCTTTAGTGTAAACACCGAAGGCTGGCTCTTTCGACTTGAAGTCTCATCAGCCTCTTTTCGTCTCTTTATATATTGCATGGACAGGGATTTAGAGCGGAGTCCGAATCGCAAGCGTTGATAAGAGTGACTTATCCCATTGGTTACCATTGGTTCGGTGCTACTAGACTGGCAAGCGTCTCCGATGCGAGAACCACGTAGTGGGGGCAGAGCGGCACTACACTCAGCCGATCGCGACCCGATCGTCAGGTGAACCAACTTCCCGGTGATGTACTCCCGATATATACAGGATGAACAATAAACCGTTTAGCTTTACCATTGTCTTGGACAATGCAAGATCCAAATTAGGCGTTACCTAATAGGAAATGCTTCTGGAGCTTCTGATCCTTTAGATCCGATGCTTATCCAGCCAATCGGATGCCGCTTGCAGAGCGGCCATTGTTCCGAAGAACGTCCGATATAACTCCATTTGTAGACTCTATTGTTCTACGGAAGCGGATAACTAAATAGCCGGGGGGCGGTGACAGTAACGGTTGTCACGGCGCAATCGGACATCGGCCCTGTTGCGCACTAGCCCCACTTCGTTAAAGAACTTCTATCCGGGCGCCATGTGCCTGTCGGAAAAAAGTCGGAGATTGATCGGAGTAATTTATCCGACCGGAGTCGGACCGGGCCTAGACCCGCAGACAGCTCGTGCCTGATCACGTGACCGGACCGCATTGAACCGATAGCCGGTGATCACGTGACACCCGGGACTACCCAGGTTTACTCTCTCACGATTTTAAACTCCGCCGGTTCCCGCCACACCCTGCCACCGGTTAGGTTTGCAGTTAGGGTTAGTGGTTAGGGTTCGGGTTAGGGTTTGGGTTAGGTTAGGTTAGGGTTAGGTTAGGTTAGGTTAGGTTAGGTTAGGGTTAGGTTAGGGTTAGGGTTAGGTTAGGGTTAGGTTAGGGTTACTTAGGGTTAGGTTAGGTTAGGTTAGGGTTAGGTTAGGTTTAGGGTTAGGTTAGGTTAGGTTAGGTTAG
>JAYMGJ010000417.1:0-16456 GCA_037178675.1 Scleroderma bovista
GCATTGTCCTTGCCTCAAGATCATCCCTTCCTCCATCACCCCCACCTGCATCAGCTACCACAGCGGCCACACTACTTCCCGCTTGATATGGATGCTCATCTCCACAAGGGTCTTCATTGGAAGTGTCAGATGAATCTGGGTCAGGTTCTTCATTGATACGAATGAAGTTGTAGATTGCTGCAAGGCTGGCAGGTATGCGGGATTGAACTTCAAGACTATATTCCAGGGGTAGGAGGAGAATACGAAAGCGGTGTTTGATGATACCAAAAATACATTCAATAACATTTCGGGCTGAGGCATGGCGAAGGTTAAATAGTTCCTCACGGTTGAGTGGCCTGGAAGGGGTTAAATTGTATGGAACCATAGGATAGTATGTAATAAACATACCGTACGTTGGCCCGGCCCCACTCTGCAAGATGGTATTGAATGCTACGGTATGGGACAAGGAGCTGTGGACGAAGTGGGTAGCCAGCATCTGCTAGCAAATATTTTCCAGCAGGGATGGATAGATCAGTTGATATTGCATCGTCATAAACCCGAGCGTCAGTTGCAGATCCCTCCCAACCAGTGAGCGTGTATGTGAACTTGAGGTCAAAATCGCAGATGAAAAGTGCATTCTGTGAGAGAAAGCCTTTCCGATTGCGATACTGCCCACGCAAGTGGGCTGGGGGAGCAATGGGGATATGGCTGCCATCAATTGCTCCAATGGCATTGCGAAAGTATGGCCAAAATTTTGGATTAGATTGGATCTTTGCAGGAGTATGCTCTCCAGTCGGAAGTTGAATGTATTTGGTGCAGAATGGCGCACTGGAAAAGATGAATAGCATCGCTTTGAAGTAACTACTCATAACTGTTAGATTACAACATGGACTGCCAGGATATCTTATACCACATACCAGGAAATGGTATCATTCGAACGTTGAAAACGCTCTCCAACATGTCGGGTAGTGAGGCCTGTAACACTTGTGTACAGGAATATTGCAAGCTGTTCTTCCAACGTCACAAATTTTGAATCTTTGAATCCCATCTTCTGCAGTTCTGTAACCAGCCATATAAATGTCTCTTTTCGGACCCCAAGCTCACATCGGATACGATCTGGATGTCCAGAAAGAAGTTCAGAGACCCAGTGATAACCAGAGAGTATTGAGGTATGATAAGGTGTTGGAGGTTTCCACACCATTCCAGAAAGAATGTCGGCAGTTATAGTTAGAAGAAGCTGGATGAGGTTAAGAGCATGTTTGAGTAACTGGCTGCGGTGATCTTGACCATAGGGCTGTGGTAGAATGGTGCCAGGGATCATGGTAGATACTAGTATACGGGCGACAGGCAACTTCTAAGCGAGTGCGAATGCTTCGCACTTGCTTATCTTCCAATCTCCGATACAATGTCAGCCATGAAGCAAACAAGAACAATCAATGCAGGTTCAACTTTCAAGTTTCCGAACAAGCTCTTACTTAGCTGATGACTCACTCCCTTACCAATCAATCTTGTCATGCAGCTTACTCATTCCTTTACTCAGCAGCTTATTCATGCTCCCTATGCTTACTCATTCCTGCTTATCCCTTGCTTACTGATCACTTACAAACCCCTTACAAAGCTCTTACCAATCCCTTACCAATCCTTGACAAATTCTGCTTACTCCCTTCTCTTTTTGTACTTTAATGCTGTGCCCCCCCATGTATTTAAACCCCTGGGCTCAGCCCAGTGAAAAAAGATCCAATAGCACAAAATTATCCCTCTCTCAGACTCTCTCAATCAGTATCCCTTCAGTCTTTGAGTCCTTGTAGGCTTCAGTGAAGGTCTAAAGGCTCAATATTGTCAAGTTTATCCAAGTTATTCAAGATCTATTCTTTATACTAGGCTCAAGCGGAGTCTAGGCTTCATACCAGTCAATCTTCCTTGCCTCTGGACATCAGAGGCATCCCTGCCCCTTTGCTGCACCAACCTCTAGGTGTAGTATCGCTACTTCAGTCTCTGTCAGCCCAATCCCCGCTTTGACACTTCCTAGGCTTTAGGAAGAGTCCAGACCCCTATCCCCTTCGTCATCTATTGCTCCTGTACCCCAGGAGTATCCTGCATCATCATCTGCATCACCCTGTTGGTGTAGATCCCCTTCCCCCCTCCTCAGCACATCCTCTCTGGACACCACAGAGGTAAACCACCACTTGCACATATTCATAGTCCTTTGTTGGTGTTGTGTTTGGGTTATTACTCCGACCCAAATCCACACTTTGACTCACAACAGTGGTGGAATGCGTATGTTTCTGTCAGACCTACTCCTATGATTCTTGACATTTGTTAGGCACGCTTTCCCCAAGCATCAGGAAATCGGTGAGAAATAGATAAAGCATTACCTACCATTTTCATGCATGTCAAGTGTATCCTGAGATGTCATTCTGATGAAGCAGTAGATCAGGCTAGTTAATCCAGGGTAGCGTAGATAGCATTGACCAGATATATTCATTATGTGTGAACATGATCAAGCACATTCCTCAGATATATCTGATTACTTTGGCTCACAATGGTGGCCAAGGCCAATTGTCCAACAGAATTTGATCATTTGATCAAGTATTCCTATTAGTGCACATAAGCTAACCAACCCTCATCTGGATAGTATTGGACAACACTGACCAGTTGTCCCCAACTCTCCCAGACTATTCCAGTAGTATTGTTCATGTAAATCAATTTAAATTATCAATTCTATATAAAATACAAAACTACAGTATATATCCTGTCTATACTGTGGGTGGTGGTGGTCGATGCACGGTGGTGGTGGTGGGCATGGTGTCAACGCAGGTGGTGGTTGGCGCGTCGACATTGGTGGTGGTGGTGGCGGTAGTGGTGATGGTCGCATCACCGACGCAGGTGGTGGGGTCACGTCGTCGTCCGCAAGTGGTCGTGTCGTCGGTGCTGGTGGTGGGGTGGTGCAACGCTGGGGGGTGGGACGACGGTGGTGGTCGCGTCATCAACGGTCGTCGCCGTTGCCGTCTGACGACGCTAGAAGGCGGGGGGTGGGACGACGGTAGTGGGGGGTGGTGGTTGCGACGGTCGTTGACGCTGGGGGGTGGGGGTCGCCGTCGTCGTCGTCATTTGACAACGGTGGTGGTAGTCGCGTAGTTGCCGTTGCCGTCTGGCGACGCTGGAAGGTGGGGGGTGGGACGACGACGGTCGTCGTCGTTGTCGTCATCGGCTGATGATGGTGGTGGTCGTGTCGTCGACACTGGGGGTGGGACGATGGTCGTCGTGGTCGCCTGATGAGGGTGGTCGCGTCGTGGACGGTCGTTGTCGTCGCCGTCTGCGATGCTGGAAGGTGCGGGGTGGGTCGTCGTCGTCTGACGACAGTGGGGGGTGGTGGTGGTCGCATCGGTCGTCGACACTGGGGGGTGAGGGTCGCCGTCTGACGACGGTGGTGGGGTGGTGGTCACGCCGTCGACGGTGGTGGGTTGGGGTCGTCGCCGTCGCCGTCTGACGACGGTGGTGGTGGGGTGGTGGTCGCGCTGTCGTCGTCGCCATCTGACGACGCTGGGAGGTGGTGGTCGCGTCGGTCGTCGACGCTGGTGGGGGGTGGGACGATGCTGGTCGTCCTCGTCCTCGTCATTGACCATGGTCGCGGTCGCGGTCGCGCGTTGTCGTCCAGGTGCTGGTGGTGGTCGCATGGCAGTCGTCGTCGTCGTCGTCGTCGGTGGTGAGGGAAGGGGGGTGGGACAATACTGGTGTGGTGGTGGTTGAAGACAGAGTGAGGATGAGGGACTTAGAGAAATTTCTTCAAGTGTCTGTGTTTGTGTTTGTGTATATGATTATATCAGCACACTGACTACCAACATTTCCTAATAGTATCTACCGCTTTCCTACACCAAGAGTGAGTGGGAACCTTTGACCATTTAAGGTAGGAGTGCTACTACACTTTTACTACACCTTTTACTACGCTTTTTGGTACACTTTTACTACACTTTTTAGCACACTTATTGTGACACATTTACTACACATTTTAGTACAATGTTTGGTACACCTCCACTATACTTTTACTACACTTTTGGTAACACTTTCAGTAGTAAGCCTGGGCCACTTGCCAAATGGCAAAGTGAAAGGGTGCTGATAGGCTTAACAAGAGGGCAAAAGCTGATAAGTGTAATGCCATTCTGACAGGTTAATTATAATTGATTATATGCTAGAAACATGATGTTAGCAAGATGACCAGGCTCTGCAACTCTGTTGAAAGATAGACCATCAAATATAAGTGGGATGCCATTCTGGCAGGTTAACTATAATTGATTATATGTGGGACACATAATGGTAGCAAGATGACCAGGCTCTGCAACTCTGTTGGAAGATAGACAATCAAAGATAACAAGATGCCATGTCTGTCCTGCATTACCTACAATAAACCATTCTGATATGCACTTGATCATTGTACTCATTTATGCTAGTTGAATTGTAAGGGTGTTTAATTGCTGATATTTGGGTATATTTAACGGAGATTACGAGGTACAGCGGATGGTTAAAGACGAGTACAATCAGGTGAAGCTCAGCTTCGGAGACGAAGGCTATATTCAATACCTAAAGACAAGTACAATCAGGTGAAGCTAAGTAGGATAGTTAGTGTAGTACTCGTAGTGAATAATAGATATGGGTCTCACCTCAGCTTCGGAGATGAAGGCTGAGGTGCTCAGGTCAACACATGACAGACTAAATAATGGGCTTGGAGAGCCATGCCGAAGGTACGTGGCAAGGTACATGAATACTAATCACAATCAGTCAAACAAATGAAGGTTAAATAAGAGGTATATGGCTCGGGGCTGATCCGAGCTTGACAACACATCACTGTGACGACACCAGATTGTCAGATACTTCTGACACTCCCCCTTCAAGCTGGATGCAGTCCGAGGGCACTGGCGAAATGCTTTGCCTTTGGACTAGGCAGTGCTTTTGTAAGCATGTCAGCAGTCATGTCTTCTGTTCGACAATATTCGAGGCAGAGAGAGCCGTTCTGGATGACATAACAGATGAAATGGTAGCGAATGTCAATATGTTTGGTACGAGCATGGAACTGGTCGTTCTTCGTGAGGGCGATGGCAGATTGGTTGTCGCAGTAGAGGGTCGTTGCACTATTAAGGGGTCCAAGAATGTCGCCTAGGAAAGAGCGCAGCCACAAGGCTTCTTTGGCCGCATGCGTAGCAGCAACGTATTCGGCTTCGGTCGTAGACAGTGCAACAATTTCCTGCGTTTTAACAGACCACGAGACCGGGCCTCCATCAATCAGGAACACGTATCCTGAAATGGCATGGCAGTCCTCGTTCGTACTGCCATCTGCATCAGTATAGCCCTCTAAGTCCTTTACCTTAGTACCATAGGTAATTTCCCAACCAATGGTACCCTTCAGATATCGGATGATTCGCTTGACAGCCTCCCAATGCACCCTACCAGGGTTCTCATTAAAGCGAGAGACTGCAGTGGTAGCATAGGCGATGTCTGGGCGACTTCCGATCGCTGCGTAGGTGAGGGAACCAGTCGCCTCACGGTAAGGCACATCTCGCATATCAGCATACTCCTGGGGTGTGTTCGGCGAGTGGGATTTGGAGAGTCGTGCAGAGGGATCCATGGGAGTGGATAATGGCTTCGCATCTTCAAGTCCATACCGTTTCACGACAGAGTCAATGTAGGACTTTTGCGACAAGGAAAGTGTGCGGGCATCTCGATCACGCTGGACTTCGAAGCCTAGCAACCAGTGGATTTCGCCGAGGTCGGAAATCTCGACTTTACCTTTCAACTGGCGCTTGATATCCTGCACAAGACGGGTTGAGCTAGCAACGATCATCATATCGTCGACATGGATAGTAATGATCCCTAGAGTGTCACCTTTGCGCCTGATGAACACAGCGTGGTCAGATTCGCATCGCCGGAAACCAGCCTCCTCGAGAAGTTCGCGAAGCTTCTCATACCAGCGGCGACCACTTTGCTTGAGTCCGTACAAGGGTCGAAGTAGGTGTAGAACCTTTCCAGGGCGGTCAGAGATAGGGAAGCCAGGTGGTTGACGCATGTAGATAACTTCAGCATCTTCAAATTCGCCGTTGAGATAAGCACTCTTGACGTCGACCTGGTGGATCTCCCAGTCGTGGCGGGCAGCTAGGGCAAGGACAGTTCGAATCGACGCGAGCTTGGCAATGGGTGCAAATGTATCGAAGTAATCGACACCAGGGACCTGCGTGTACCCCTGTGCAACAAGTCGTGCCTTGTACTGCTCAACGTTTCCAGTTGCGTCCTTTTTTACCTTAAATACCCACTTACTCCCGACCACGTTCACTCCTGCAGGCTTATCCACGACCTCCCAAGTCCCCATGGCGTCCAGCTGTCCCAATTCGGCATTTATCGCCTCTTCCCACTTTGGCCAGTCAGGACGCTTTCTCGCCTCCTCCACACTCCTTGGTTCAAGTCCAATCGCTTCAGCGACTGCGGCAGCCATTCCCGACTCTTCAACAATGTTGTCTAGGGCTTTCCCATCACCCTTCGACATGTTTTCATCAAGGGATGGCGCTTGTACACCAGGAGGTAAGCCAGAGCGAGTATTGGGGCCTGTTGCTGACCCAACACCAGATAAAATGTCTCGTACGTATCGGGATGGGTTACGGGTGCGCTGAGGGCGTCCAGACGTCGCTGATGTGTCCATATTCACGCTGCGATCATCCGATTCCGAGCGGGAGGGTCCAGTTCCGTCCAAAGGTGAGTTTTCGTCACTTTTAGATGATTTCTCACCCAAATTCGAGTCGTTTGGAGCGATTTCAGTGCCGGGAGCGTTGCGGTTGCCAGCCACACCTCCCTCCCCCTCAAACGTGACGTTTCCATGCGCTGGAGGTAAGTCTACCTCGCTCATTTCGAATCGGACGCTCCGTTCGACTGTTACTGACCTTCTATCAGGCCAATACACACGGTGGCCCCTGCTCTGGCTATCATAGCCAACCCAGCGCCCCAAACGGGCACGGCTGTCTATTTTCGACGCATCCGCAACATGGACCCACATGCGGGCGCCCCAGACTGGCAGCCCTGCAAGATTCAGCGCGTTTCCATGTACAGCCTCGAAAGGCGTCTTGCCTTCGAGTGCTTTCATCGAGGTACGATTTTTCAGCCAAGTCGCATGATTCACAGCCTCTCCCCACAGGAAATGAGGTAACCCAGAGTCATATAACATGGCACGAACTTTTTCAGCCAAGATTCCATTCAACCGCTCGGCAACTCCGTTTTGCTGCGGTGTGTCGTGCACAGTAAGTACGTGTTCGGTTCCCTGGGCCTCCAAATGAGCTGTGAACTCGTTGCTAAGGTACTCGCCTCCCCGATCGGTGCGTAGGACCTTAATTACTGCGTCGCGGTGGTTCCTGACCCAAGCTTCATACCTCTTATAGGTCTCGAAGGTCTCCGATTTCTCCCACAGGAGGTAAAGGGTCGTTTCGCGCGTCTTATCGTCCGTATAACTGACGTAGTATCGACGGCCACCCAGTGACTCAATTGGGGCTGGTCCCCACAGGTCTGAATGAACTTCGCCACCATAAATTGTTGCTCGCTCCCCCTGTCGCTCCTTAGCAACGGGTCGACGCTTCGATTTAGCAGCAACGCAAGGCTCGCAAAACATTTTTGAGCCGTCGGTAGAATCGGTGAGCGCAAGTCCAGTCACGAAGCCTTTTGTAACCAGACGTTTGGCAGTTTTGGGCGCAATATGCCCCATGCGGCGGTGCAACTCCAGCGTGGTGAGTCTCTCGGCAGCCACATTTGCACTCCCATTACTAACATCATGTACCACCTTGTATAGTCCACGAGTCGTCTTGGGGATTTGACCTAGGACTTTGCCACTCGGGGCAGAGATTGTGCATACTCCCTTTCCAAAGGTAGTCGTGCACCCAGCATCGTCAATCCAGCCGATCGAAACTAGTGTGTATCCCACTTCGGGAGAGTACAACACCTCGGTGAGTCGTATGGTGGATGCTTCCGCACCATTAGGGACTTTGACTAACATGTCCCCAACACCAGTGGCACTAAATGACTGCTGGTTTGCGGCATCAAAGCCCTTCGGGGGGATAGGTCGGAAGGTGATGAAACGGTCTCAATAAGGGGATAGGTGGTGGGTAGTGCCGGAATCATAGAGTTCAATAACTCGGTTTGGATCATGAGAGCCAGGGCCTGCAGCAGCAGCCAGACTAGGGTCATCCACACTCTCGGTGGCCAAAGGAGCTACTATGGTGACCAAAGTCGCACCATTCTCACTCGTAACAGCCACATGTGGGGTGTCATCATCCTCCGTCTCGGAGAACCAAAACTCCGAGTCAGATGACTCGTAATCCATTATTTCAATGAATAGTTCATCAGCTTCCTCGTCGGAACTGATTGCGCACGCTGCCCAGGCACCATCCTCTTCAAACTTGGCAGCATTGGCAGAGTTTCCCTTTGACGTGCTTGGCTGGTTCTTTCCAGTTTTCGAGTCCTTCAATGAATCTTTCCCGCTGGTGCTCGGCTTCTCCTTGCCGTCCTGGCTAGGGCTAGGGCACTGGTCCTTCTTGTGGCCATTACCACCACAGTTCCAGCATGCCCCCTTCTTCCGTTTTGGCTTCTGACCACGGTTGCCAGAGCCATTACTCGAAGCAGTGAAAGCAACCCCCTTTTCGCCTTTTGACGACTCAGCTTTTCCAGCATTCAAACGATCGTATTCCTGAGTTAGGTAATGCATCGTGTCGTCGGGTTTCAAGGTTTTCTCGAGGAGATGGGCTGACGCAGATAGATGTGCAATATAATTAGCATAGTGAGCCGGTAAAGAGCGAATGATGGTAGAGGTGTACTCGTCGTCCGACAGACTGACTCCCACAGCTGCAAGCTCTTCGCGCATGGATCGGAGCTTATCCAGATGAGCTCGGAGGTCCCCTTTCTCGGCACATTTAAGGGACTGGAAGCGGGCATGCAAGTCAGCTTGGACAAGGACAGTCTTCGACTCGAATTCCGTGACAATGGTTTTCCACATGTCGGCAACTGTTGTCGCGTGAAGAATTTTCCACAAGGTAGAGTCAGGTAAGGCCCGAGCAAGTTGCTGGCGGCAAGTAAACTCGGTCTTTTCCCAAGCAGCAAGCTCGATCTCGTAGGCATCCTGTTGCGTTGAGTCAGCAGGTGGGGGTGGCTTCGGAGCTTTCTTTGCATCAAGATGTGAGGCGACTCCACGAGCAGCAAGTGCCCACTCGATCTGATTCTTGAATATAATCCAGTTACGACCATTGGGTTCGAGTTTGGGAACAGTATACAAATCTTCACGGGTGTTATCGGAACTCATGTTGGCGGCAGGGCTCATAACCTAACGGAGGTTACGAGGTACAGCGGATGGCTAAAGACGAGTACAATCAGGTGAAGCTCAGCTTCAGAGACGAAGGCTATATTCAATACCTAAAGACGAGTACAATCAGGTGAAGCTAAGTAGGATAGTTAGTGTAGTACTCGTAGTGAATAATAGATATGGGTCTCACCTCAGCTTCGGAGACGAAGGCTGAGGTGCTCAGGTCAACACATGACAGACTAAATAATGGGCTTGGAGAGCCGTGCCGAAGGTACGTGGCAAGGTACATGAATACTAATCACAATCAGTCAAACAAATGAAGGTTAAATAAGAGGTATATGGCTCGGGGCTGATCCGAGCTTGACAACACATCACTGTGACGACACCAGATTGTCAGATACTTCTGACAATATTACAATATCATTCTGATGTATATTTATAATGTGTATCAGGAAATATCATTTCTTCCCCAATTTCCTGATGGATGAGGTGCATGTGTCTCCCTGTCAGACGGTGCGTTTGCTAGATCTGAGTATTAACCCACTGATTACCTCAGAACTTGGGATCAGTAGCAATTTTACCATGGGAAACGTGACAGTTAACATCCTCCCTTATTAGTGTTTTATTTATTCGTACTCAGTTGACACTCAGCAGTAGTACAATTCATTATCTCATAATGCAATGTGTCGCACTGCATAAATATCATACTGCATGAATTTTTTGTCAGCCCGAGTTGGGGTGGGTTCAGGCGCCAGGGACTTAGGTAAAGTGGTAGAATCAGAGAACAGCTTGGGCACAACGTGGTGATATTAGCAATTCCTTCTGACGAACTATGTGTAAGCACTATGTCACCCTTGAACGCTGAACACACCGAGTCGCTCGAGTGAAATTGCCCTCGTATTAATTATTCAGAGCTAACAACAGAAAATGAAATGTAGAGACTTATTCCGAATCTATAGGCAACGCCGTATCTTCTTCAAAAAGGGCCCAATCATTACTCGAAAACTTTGCTGTATTGTGAGGTGGATACCGCCCGTTGCGTCTGGCCCAGCAAGGTTGCCACTTGTGCCAGCTGTCCGGCGGCGGGGCCGATCGTGGTTTCTCTTTGGCGTAGGCGACGAGTACTTGATCGCCCTCATTCAGTATACTTGATTCCCACCCTCCCTCAGAGGCTGCGGCATCGCAACACTTCATCGTCCAGTCGTTGATCCCTTCTACCCATGCTGTATCCTCAGAAGGGCACCAGCCATCGGCGTCGACGGCAGTGTCGAGAGAGCCTGAGCTAGAAGTGGATGCGACATCGTGAAGCTGTCGTCCTACATTGGACTTCTTTGAAGGGGTGGATTGGAGTTTGTCGCTGTCGGCATCGCTCTCCTCCTCTTCACTCTCTTCCTCTTCACTCTTCTCCTCCGGCTCCTCTTGCCCCTCCTCTGCATTGTCTTGGTCTTGGTCTTGGTCATCGTTGTCTGTGTCATCGGAGGGACCAGAGCGAGGATGGGAGCGAGCGACGAAGTCATCCGGTATCACCAACTCAGTCCAATGCCTGTACAGTGTCATGACTGTGGAAAGCCTTGAATACGCTTGTGAGGTACGCTTGTGAGATGCAATTTGGTTGAGAACCGGTCCTAACATGAGAATTACATCGGGTGATCTGGCAAGCAGCTTTCCTCCAGCGTTAAAGACGACAAATTGTGGCTGGACATGGCTCTCGAGGGGGCCGAGCGTGGCAAAAGGGTAGTGATGGGTGGAGTGCCCTGCACGGTTGTTTGAATCATTGAAGCGACAGATGGGTGCATTTAACTCGGGCATAGGCAGAAGATGGTACTTGAAGATGGTGCCACGTCTGAATAACTATGAGAAATACGTCAATAGGCGAACGTAAACGCCACGTAACCCGGTGCAAAGGACATACCTTCTTCATATTAGTTTGAGAACGACCCGCAAGGGCATTTGTTATCGTAGCTTTTTCGAGCCTTTTCAAGTCCGAAAGCTCCGGTATGAGCATGAACATCTTTTGATCGAAAAGAAAGTGCCAATCTGATCTCACTAGTGTTGGATGAGCGTGGGGATAGAACACAAGTTGGTTACTTTCTAGTGTTACTCACGATGGATCAAGTTGCGGGTCGAATCGAGGTTGAGGTACATGGGTAGACCCCATGCGTACTCCAATTTCGTGAGCTAAAAACGGATCAGGACAGGACGTGACAACGTGAAAGTGGCTCGCCTCGGAAGGCCGCGTCGAACTGGGTATCAAGTGGCATACGTTGACCGCGTCAGCCAAGTTTGTGAGTAAACATCGACCCTTATGCGGGTCAGCTTTGGATGCCCTGTCCCTCTGTTTTGTGTCTACTGAAGACCCCCACTTCTTGCGTTTTTCTGGTGTCTCATTGTTCTTGGAGGGACGTTGCTCATTGGGTTCCGCGTTCGGATCGTAACTTGGGGACTCATCGAGAGAGCTGGAGTGTTCCTGAATGGATGGAAGAGTCGTCGTCTTGGCTTTTCGGCTTGGATTCCTGCGGGGACCAGGTGGGGATGGCGTTGACATTGTCAGCGATAGGATTGGGGTATCGATTGGGAGATCACTGATCACTGACAATTTAAACCTCACCTTGGCTCCTCTTCCATCTCCGAGTCGTTTTTCAACTCCGTGTGATTGTCAGCGTCCACCATATTTGCTTCAATCATGTCGTCTTGGATGGTGCCAGTTCAAACAATACGCGCGACGCCATCACATGACATGTCCACCTAAGCTTATATAATCAGCTTCCTTTCCGTTGTATCCCTTTCTTGGCTGTTTCTTCGTCCCTCTGCGAGCTGACGAGGTATCTACATTTGTTTCCCATCCTCGTACTCATTTCGGAGTCGCGATCACCAGGATTGACAGCACGGTATTTTGCTAATTTAGTATCACCCTTCCACATGAATCCACGAGGCATGGACGAATCAACAACAGACGACGATAATGCATCTCAGACGACTGAAGATGACCCGCAAATACCCGCACCTGCACTTGTTCAATCTCACCCAGCAGTTCCGCCGCCACCTCCCGGTGCACAGATCCAGGCTGCTCCACGCGAAAGACCGAACTACAGACTGCGACATACACTCAGGGGACATACCCAGTCTGTATCCGCAGTCAAGTTTAGTCCTGACGGGACCCTTCTCGCTTCTTGTGATACGCACTTCTGCTCTTTGTATGCTTGAGCTTCTTGTATGGGGAGTTGCTCACGTCTTGTGATATGTTTCGTGACACATGCAGCTGCGGACAATGTTGTCAAAATATGGTCGCCTCTCACAGGAGAACTAATCCGCAACCTTAGTGGGCACACAAAGGATCTCTCAGATATCTCATGGTCGAGCGATGGGACATACCTTGCTTCCGCATCGGACGATACGAACATACGAACATGGAACGTCGAATCTGTATGTTCATCTCTACTACCCATGTATAGCTCATGGAAATGATCGGTGGGCCCCTCAGGGCGTGACAACAAAACATCTACGGGGACATACAAGCTTCGTGTTCTGCCTCAATTACAACACTGCATCGACCTTATTAGTCTCCGGTGGATGCGAAGGTGACGTGCGTATATGGAACGTCGCGAGAGGTGCATTTTCATGTGGTCTCCCCTTTGGATCGAGAATGCTTATCGTTACAGGAAAGTGCATTAAAACACTCAATGCCCATCTAGACTACGTCACTGCTGTACATTTCAATCGTGACGCATCCCTGATTGTGTCATGTTCCCTTGATGGGCTAATGTACGTCCCTTTATGCTTTATCCATCCCCTGCCGTAGAACCCGCGATAACCGTGTGCAGACGGATATGGAACACAACGACAGGGCAGTGTCTTAAGACCCTTGCAGAGGGACATAATGCCATATGGTACGTCCCGTTCTTCCTACTCGTCACACTGATAGACCCTGCCCAACCACAAATCCCAGCCAACATGTCCAGTTTTCTCCCAATTCAAAATACATTCTGTCGACTGCCCACGACAGCGCGATTAGGCTGTGGGACTACCACACTTCGCGTTGCCTCAAGACATACATTGGCCACCGCAACGAGAAATTTTGCATCGCTGCCTGTTTCAGCGTCACAGGGGGAAAATGGATCGTCTCGGGTAGTGAGGATAATAAGGTGTACATTTGGGATTTGCAGAGTAGAGAAGTTGTGCAGACATTGGATGGCCATTCGGGTGCGTTTGTGACTCGTTTCCGAGCTCTTGCTTGATACTCTAATCAAATGATAGGTATCGTGGTAGCTGTTGCAGTAAGTGATCCATGGTCTGTTACTTCGTCTTCCTGAAGTTCACCTTGTATTGATAGACACATCCCAACCAAAATATGATAGCATCTGGTTCGATCGAGCCAGACCTAGCGATCCGGATATGGGCAGATCGCGGACCCTCTTCGTAAGTATTGAAGTATGCACTACCTTTTGTGCGTGTGGCTTTGCTTTGTATGGTATAGCATCTTGATTTGCAGTATACAGGATAGAACGTATGTCCTCATCCAGATGGCAATAGTATCGTGACCAAGAAGCAAAGTAGCGCGATAGTAATATGTACATGTAAAATGATTGACAATATAATGATCATCCACTCTCCCGATTATGATATACTTGTCACATCGGCTTCGCATTGATAAGATCTGGAAATGGTGGGTCATGACATCTTCGAGAAAGGGGGACCAATAAAGAACATATACGCACCTTGCGCGACCTCTTCGTTAGCTTCCGACAGTCCTGAATCATTTGCCTCTGGTAAAGCGCAAACAACGGGTCAGTGTTCCAAATACCAATGTAACCACAACTAACCACACCCATGACCTGATTGTTGTCCTCACCGTGAACCAAGTTAAGGTCACTATTATCCTCGTCGTCACCCTGAGAAGGCGAAGAAAGCGCAGCAGTCTGACAATCACGAACGACGTGCGCTTCACATATTCAAGGATCGGAGGGATCCTGCCGTGTTTTCGATGGGGGTACCGAGGGCACCTGTGAGGTTGAGAGTTCGTCGGTATGTTCATGCGCTCACGACTCGGCTGTCGGAGAGAATATCTGTGGAGGGGGAATCATCATGCATGCTATCTTGCATTGCGGGGGATTTCACTCGTCATTGAGAATGGTGTTCTCGGGAACACGAAGGCAGGACTGAGATGGGAAGCGACGGAGTTCAGACGGCGATCGAATGGCTGGAGGGCGCTGGGCGTTACTATGATTGATGGAGCGAATTCATTAGCGCCATGAACACCGCGTTGAATGTGCATCTGGGCTGCGGAGGGAATTTGTGACAATGCTTTTTGGGAAGGAGAGGATCCCCTCATAATCCTCGGTCAAAGTATACCAAGTGCCTCACCTTCATCGGGCGAACAGTGCTCGCGCCCCGTAGCCAATATTAGATCTACAGCAAGATGTCGCAAACATTGTGTCTCTGTGGGCGGGATGTCGGGCATCTGATAATAATCAATATGCACTGCCATCACCGACGCCTTCCTTATTTAGTCTAGTGTACCCGCCTACATATCCTTTTATGGAAACCACATTAACACAGTAATTGATGCGCCATGTTTGGGCGTCGCTTCTTTCCATTTTGCGACTGGGTTCGCTTCCCGCCCGGTCAGATCAACGACATCAACGATAGGCGCATGCACAAATATACGACGCGCTCGATGGGTACTTATACCCCTTTGTCATACTGTACCGAGTCATCCCCTGAGCGCACTGCGCATTCGCATAGCAGTCCTCTCACTCTAATCGGCCTCGCCCTCTGACACGATGAGCTACAAATCATGGTCACCTGCACCCCACTCTCAGGGCTCGTCGGCCTACGGGCACATCCAGTCCGATTGCTGGACGGGTTCACCGGCACCGACGCCTGGCGCCCCTCACATGAACACCGTGTCATTGCCCCACCCCAACTCAACTCCGCACCACCCGTCGTCATTTTGTATGCTCCCTCTTTGTCGATGCATGTCTTTTTTTTCTGACTGTTCACATATTAGGCGATATGTCATATGGCTCCGCTACACCTCGCATTCTGGCATTGAATCCTCTGTTGTCTTACACCGGTCGTCCCCCTGTTTACTTCAACGTGTCACAGCATATCCAGCATCTCCGTCTATCACACGGCTGCCCCCCTGCTTTGCTTCAAGCCCATGCTCTAAACCACCCTTCAACCCAACTACACATCCATTTTCCAGCATTTCCTCATTGGTCTGTTGAGGTGACAAACTTTCGCGGCGTTACAGTATACGACGTGCTCGTGAGGATTCGTGAGACTCTTAATCGAAGCGTGTCTCCACAGGAGGCTTCAGTCAATCCCCTTGCCTCGGAATACTTCAGAGCTAGGTCAAGTGCTGATCCGCGCGAGTACGCCCAGGGCGTAAAAAGGGTCGATTGTCTCGGTCCGAATGTATTCTTTGCTGGACTATCACAGTCCAGAGATGTCCCTAATCGCTGGGACGTTCACTTTTGCCCGAATGCGTGATTCCGAAATTACCCCTCGCCTCCAACCTGTCAGCTTTTCGCCGCTTTCCCAGTCCACTGCTCTATCTAATCGGACATTCTCGTGTGAACATCACATCACGCTGTATCTCGATTCTCTCTTGCTTTGTATCCGTTAGTGCTGCTTATGTTTTTGGTATTGCTTTCTTAGAAACGCTCTCAAGGACACTGTATTTTATCTTCTTTATTTCCCTCGCAAGCATCTGAACTTATGGATATTGGTTTCACGATACCTTGGGTGTATTAGCAGTTGTTGCCAACTTGGACTTCCTGCGGACTTTGGGTATGTAAGGACGTACTATTCAGACATTACCTCGCTCATCACGACATGTCATGTAAAACAGTCTGCAGACACAATGTAAGGGGGCTGGATTAACAAGGTCGTGAAATGCATGATTCGAATTTGACCTAGATCGTGAAGAGTGGGACGATAAGTATAACTTGATGTGTTCAAGCGATCTAGTGTAAGTATCCTTCTCTATCACCATGTCCTACCAATCTGGCATAGACACGACGTATAAGCTACATCGAGAAGCAAAGTCCATTGTTAAAAATGGGTATCCAAGAACCAAGAAACACAAATGGTAAAGGGGGAGACATTATGGATGTCGCGCGGGGCTACCTGAAAAAAAAAATCAGGTATACC
>JAYMGJ010000418.1:0-70803 GCA_037178675.1 Scleroderma bovista
TTTGTGGTGCAGAGTCGTCAGGTTCTGTAGGCATAGTATCCTCGCTGGTAATAGGTAAAGGGGGTTCTGGAGGTACATCCCTGAAGCGTGCAGGTAAGCGCCTTGTTCGTAATGGCCTGCCTGTGTCATTGGCTTCGGGACCCGTGGGCAACGAGAGAGGTGGGGGTTCCTTCAATGGAGAGCTCTCTGTTGACTCTGAGACTAATCCGCCTGACATGACTATATTAGTATGGCGGGTGTCAGGCTCGTGCAAGGTCTGGGATGTCACAAGTTGAGCAAGGAATCCATCGGACACCGTAGATGAACATACCGATCCATCGGACACTGTGACTATATTGGTGTGGCGGGCGTCAGACTCATGCAAGGCTTGGGATGTCATGAGTTGATCAAGGGGTCCATTGGACACCGTAGATGAAGATACTGATGTGTTGGCAGATGGTAAATGGAGCAGGGCTACCTCATGATTTGTGGAATCAGATGGGTCCTAGAGATAGTATGATAAACGTCAGAGTGCTTCGAATAATTTTTGGTAACTCACGGTATCCAATTCAACTCTTGCCTTCTTTGATGCTCTCGATACATTGACCCACGAGCGTTTACGTGGTAAATCTGACTGCAAAGCACGATGCTCCTGGTGGTGGACGCAGCATGAACGATGGCATTCGAGGCCTCTACAGGTGTTGAATGAACGCTCACAAGGGGTACAATGAAATATGTCACTCATGAGAGAGAAAATAGAGAGTAGTGTGGTTGCGACCAGTAGAAAGCGCATTGGGTGCTGCATGATGCAGCAATGGGAGTGAGACAAGCTGGTGTCTATTACTAGCACAGGATGTTCTTCAGGGGCTGTGCTAATCACATGCTTACAATTTTTACAGGAGCAGTTTCAGCGAAGGGACTCGGACTCAGATAGTAAGGGTGTGGTTGCGGGACCAGGTAAAGGTCACAGGTGGAGCAAAACATGATAGTTGTATCTACTGTGCCCAGCTTTTTATACACCGGAAATGCACTCTAAACCACAATTCCAATATGACTACGACTACTTCTCACCAAACTGTTCCTCGATCCATTGAGCAGAAACATGGCTCTCCACTAAAAAACCTTCCAACTCTCGCAACGCCTCAATTCCCTGTAGGACCCACTCATGTGTTCCCCATGCTAAGTCACCATGCACGATTGTAATACCCCTCAGTGTAGAGTGCAAAGTATGAAGTCTCTCCATATCTGCAAGACCTATTGCAGTCTTAGTGATATAGCAATAACCAGGAACGATGTCCTGTGTGTCTGATTAATGGGTAAGGGAGCAAATTAGCAATCCAAAGGCCATTGACTCACTGGGAGGCGAGGAAAGTGTGACAGATGCAGGTGTTGCAAGAGTATAGTCAGTGTGTGTGCCAGAAATTTGGTACACAACAGACCCCGATGATTTGGCAGAGGAGAATGTGACAGTAATTGCCCATCGAGAATCGCTGCTGGATGCACATGTCGATGAAGAGATTTGAATGAAATGGGCAACCGCAAGTTCAGAAAATGGTGGCATGATGAATTCTGTGGTGGGTGACAGGGTCAGGAAGCGGGAAATCTGAGGAGGGGAGAAGGAATTATATGGGGGAACCTGTGCTGCTAAGTAAAATTGAACAAGTCCTGGCATCGTGCATTGTTACGCTATGTGCTTGCCGAGTTTTTCAATACTTACTAAAAGTTAGGAACAACTCGAAAAGGCTTTGAAGCACTCTGATTGGACAGAGACGAAATTTACAAAAAGAAACACCGGGGAGTACATACGTGCAGAGCACCAAGAGGCGCCGCCTCTTAGCTGAGCCTATTTCCTTCCTCAAATACAACCTACTTAGTTCGAAACGCAGTGGCGGTGTCAGTAAAGTACCATACAGGGAAGGCTGCACTGTGCCCCCCCCACCCCCCAGGATGAGCGAAACCGGCGACGAGGGATAGCACAACACCGGTACTCCGGCATTACTCGTACTACTTACTAGTGTAGTGGGTAGGCACTGGTTAGCCTTACTATTGCAGAGCGTCAGTCGGTCGGGAACTGACAGGATCGTTCATTTGGCATTACTCGCTCGGGAAACCACAACATATGAGATCAGTAGGCATTGTCATCTTCTTCTCCATTATTCGGTCGTACTTCTGTTTCTTGGTGGCGGCTTTGAGGCCCTGCCAGGGGAGAGCACCGCAGAGGAAGTACATCAGAACATAAGCAAGGGACTCGAGGTCATCCCTGTGTGCCTGCTCGACGCCCAAGTGAGTATTGATAGACGTATAGCAAGTGGTACCCGTAAGGTTCTTGTTCTCCCTGTATGGAATATGAAGGTGGGTCTTAGGGTCACGGAACTTTTTAGCAAGACCGAAGTCGATGATGTTGACTTGATTCCTGTGCTTGCCAATGCCCATCAGGAAATTGTCAGGCTTGATATCGCGATGGCTAAGGGATGTAGTTTAGTGCGGTGGAGGGCATATGCCCCAGAAGAGGACAGCGGCAAGCAAATAGGTGAGTGACGAATTTGGCGCATATGCGCAATATGTGCTTACCGGGTGAGGATAAGGTATCCGGGGGTGAGAGGTGTTGTGTGTTGTATGAAAGGGAGATGCCGGACGGGGGGTCAACAATCATGGCCAGGTCCATGCATGTATATACATACCTGTCGCCTGTCCACTCTTGGTGGCACCCGAGCGCTGAACGGCAGGACTGCAGATCACAACGGGGTGAGGCAACAAGTGGGGGAGAATGGTAGGGTACAGTGGGAGCATACAACATCAGTTGTATGCCAAATTGTGAAGGGTCTGCTTAGCGGAGGGAGGGGCACAAGTGCACCCACACACCAGTGTCAAGAAAACCAATCCCCCAGAACCCAATAAGACGAGCGGGAGGGGTGCAAGTGCACCCACACACCGGCCCATCTCAAATTCCTTCCACGTCGCCGGATCCACATTCAATTCCCACTCTAGATACTGGCACATCTCTCTCTCCATCTGATTTATCTCCCTGAGTTGGAACATCCCCTGGGCGACGATTGACCATGATTTGTTCGAATAAGTACAGTCGCAGATGACCTTGCTGGCCAACATGAACGCAGATACGAAGAGACGATGGCCCGATGATCCCCGTGCAGTGGGGAAACGAGCCTTGAGTCGTTGAAGAAGGACAAGGGCCGCAAACGTGACCGAGGGGTGTAGTTTCATCTGATGGAGAGTGTACGCGATAAATTAGGGCAGCTTCAACGTTGAGCCAGAAGAGGACAGGGGCAACCCAGGGCAGGCGAAGAGGTGGGTGACGAATTCGCATAGGTGCGATATGGGCTCGTGGCCATAGAAGGGGTCAGGTTGCCGGGAAACAGACGCTGCCAATTGGGGTTTCTGATGTGCGTTGGAAGGTGTATGGAAGATAGAAGAGAGTGAGTGCTTACCGGGTGAGGATAAGGTATCCGGGGGTGAGAGGCGTTGTGTACGAGTTGACCAGAGAGGGGAAGTACAGTGCGGGCCACACTGCTTGGTATGTCAGTACAATTCTGAAAGGAAGCTGCCACTGTCACGGGGGCTCACCGATTGACCAAGATCGTTGGCAGCGACGACGCTGAGCGCTGAGATCTGAGAGCTGAGAAATAACGAGCAAGGAGAGACCTGTTAAGGGAAGCTGGGTGAATTATACACAGTTTGACAATAGCGGGCTGTGTTGCCATTCGGGTTAGCAGTGCGGAGTACATAAAAAGAGAAGATACAACCATGCTCAGAACAGAGCATGAAACAATGACCAGACCTGCTATCCGAGCAATGCTGTCCAATCCCGGAAACGACATGAGAGTGACCACAGACAGCAGGGATGATCATAGCCACCAAGTACCTGCGCAATAGACAGCGCAGCAGGCATGGTGGGACAGGATTCCATAGCAGAGGGGAGAAACTCAGCGTGGATGTCAACAATGCTTCCACCATGTTGAGTTCGAGGGAAAGACCACACTGACATCACGGGGTGAGCGCCAGCTGACAGGGTTGGCTAGGAAGTTTGGGAGCCAAAACGAGGGCGGCTGGAGACGTCACGACAGAATGGATCGGGGTCTTCAGTGATGACGCATGTTAGAGAGGAGGCGGTAAGGCGACGGGAGAGGGGGAACCGGAGGACTTGAGGGATCTGGTGACGACGGAGCATTGAACCAAAACGAGGACTTGGGGGCTAAAGTTAGTTGAGATCCTGTTGGGTTGAAGTGCACGTTATCAGATTGGCAGTGAGTCGAGATGGACCAGTTGGAGACGCCCTCATGGTGAGAGCCAGCGTCCGAAGTCAGCCAGGAGCTGCCCTCCCGAAGGCCATTGATATCTTCCATCCGAAATGATTGACGAGGTTTGGCCCAACTGGGGGCAGCTCTACCTGATCATCAACGCAAACCAAAGCCTTGTAGATGACATGGCGTCACAGGCCTCAGCGGAGGCAATTGAGCTGCTGAAGTACTTGGTGGAAACTTGCTAAATATAATGAGTACTGTTCGGCGTGGCCATATTGTCTCTACATCAAAGTAGCTGATGTATCCTGCCCTGTCGATGAGGAAGGGGGTGCCAAGGCAAAGTATTCCTCCGACATCCCTAGGATTGGCACCTGCTTTGCAGTAGGTTGGTGGCCAATGTCGCAGGGAGGCCTGTGCAGCCTGAAGTGGACTCAGCACCAGTGTGTTGGGCATGGTTGGGAAGAAGTGAGAGGACAGCAGAGTTGCTTCAGCGAGTTGAGACATGAGTTGGGATGAAAGGGAAATAGCGTACTCTTCTCAGTCCTAGGCGTCGACGCACTATCTAGAGGGCCAATGATGGGAACTAGCCTGCGTAAAGCTTGTCAGTGCAAAGGTCATGAAACACATTGATCGCTGACAGCACCAAAATGACTTTGTATAGTGAGTGGAATGGAATCTGTGGCAGGCATCAGCATGTTGTCAAGTAGTCTGCGTTCCATACGATAAGAAGTACATCAAGGCTCACTCTGGTATATCTGTGGGCGACATAGTAGCTTGTGCCGGCACAACTGGTTGAAATTGGGCAAACTTGGGATCGATAAGCAGGTCTTCCTGGGCACTACTCGTGTCATTCAGTTCACACTCGACATTGGAGGTCAGTAGGTAAACATACCGGATAAGTGCCCTGCTCTAAACCAGACCCAATTCCCTATGACTCGAATTGTGCCAGGTTGTGCATCCCGTTCCTGCTCGCACAGTGAATGGGGCGACACTTTATCCACCAAGTTCTTGCTTGAGTCTGCAGAGAGGCTGGTCTGATTGCACGGAGGACTGATGATTGTGCAGCTATGGAGTCCCAGTTTTGAGTGTACAGAGGTGGTAGCTAGGTCACCAGTACAGCACATAGTTGTGACGCTGGCTCTGCGCTAGAAAGATCCTGGTGTCGAAATTGCGCAGTGATCGGATGCTGTATATATATCTGCCCCTACCCTGGTAGAGTGCCGCATACACGTTAAATATGCTAGGACCACGTTTTGGTGGTGCTGTGATGCGACATGTACCGTGTTCTGTCGAGTATGCGCAGAGTTCTTAGCCACGGCCCAGCACTTTGTCGTGAGTCTGCCATAGAGGTAGCTGAGTTGGCGAAAAATGAAGTGTCGTAATATTATGGGCATCGTAGACAGATGTGCAAGTTTCTAGTACTATAGACTGATTGCGACTGGCAGTGTCATGGACGTGTGTGCGCACAGGAGTGCAACCACTGCAGAATGCGCCATCGGGACCTAAAGACCAAGTAAACTAGGTTCTCTGCAAGCAAGGGTGAGGCAGCATTTCAAGCTCTTATTTTGCCTGAAGATACTGATAGCACCATACATGTAGTACACGGATTCACAATCATACACTAATAATCGTAGCATCAGAGGAAATAGACATTGTGAGGCCTTGTTTTCGAATCCCCTTTCATGATCTGAAGTATTTCGGCAAGTACCTCAGTCTGCTTTCCAAGTAACTCCTGCACTCCTTTAATCGCTGTAGGGGGTGAGTCCCTTGAAGGCGCGAAAATGGGTGTCCGCCCAAGGAGACCTGGTCTGGCTTGACTAGGGGAGCTAAGGAGAATAGAGCACAGGAGCGCACTCGGAGGTTCCGGGAGTCGAGAGAGAGCAGAGTAGGGGTGAGGAACGCAGCGAAAATGCGCAGGGAGTGCGCGACTAGGGAGTAGGGAGGTTGCCTAGTGTGTGTAGACACGCGCTAGGGAGAGCTGGGAATAGCGGGATCCACCGGAAATCGTTGGAGCGCCGAATAGGGTCGTCTAGGGTCGTCAGAAAACAAAGAGAGAGTGGCAGGACACGAGAGAAACGACAGAGAAACACCAGAAACGACAGAACTCACACTTAGACACTCAGACGGGGGCGGAAAAGAAACTTCTTATTTTTGTGAGGACTAGGGCTATATACTGAAGCCTAATCCAGGGGGAAGGGTACAAGCGACCCGAAGAGAAGGAGAGAGGATGACAGCGCTAAGAGGGAACGTAATACTAACATAATGACAGCTGTCAGGGACGCTAAAGCGAGGGGAAAGGCTGAGGGACACAAAGGCAGAAGCTAAAGTGACAGGAAGAGAAGTGGAGAGCAAACCCTATGTAGTGCGGCCCTATGCAGTGCGATGCGACCCTATGCAGCGCGATGCGGCCCTATGCAGTGAGACCCTATGCAGGAGAGTGACCCGACCCGATGCAACACGACCCGATGCAATGCGACCCGATGCAATGTGACCCGATGCAATGCGACCCGATGCAATGCGACCCTATGCAGTGAGACCCTACGCAGGAGAGTGACCTGACACAATGCAGTGCGACCCGATGCGATGTAGTGTGACCCGATGCGATGTAGTGTGACTCGATGCGATGTAGCGCAACCCGATGCGATGTAGCGCGACCCGATGCGATGTAGCGTGACCCGATGCGATGTAGTAGTGCGACTCGATGCTACTCCAAGTGACTGAGACAGTCAGGAAGGGATAGGGATGAGCTACGCATGCAGGACCTTCGCAGGGCCCTATCGGGTGTACCAAGCTGCGCATTGGAGAGCTCTCGTGCGGGTAGGGTGCGGGTGGCTGTGCTGAGTAGCGTGGGCTAGTCCAAACAGACCCGAAGCTATTCCAAGTGATCGCGACGCTCGCAGGAAGAGATAGGGAATAGCTACTCATGTGGGACCTTCGCAGGACCCTAATGGGTGTACCAAGCTGCGCATTGGAGAGCTCTCGTGCGGGTTGGGTGTGGGTGGCTGTGCTGAGTAGCGTGGACTAGTTCAAACAGACCCAAAGCTATTCCGAGTGATCACGACGCTCGCAGGAAGAGACAGGGAATAGCTACTCATGTGGGACCTTCGCAGGACCCTAATGGGTGTACCAAGCTGCGCATTGGAGAGCTCTCGTGCGGGTTGGGTGTGGGTGGCTGTGCTGAGTAGCATGGACTAGTTCAAACAGACCCAAAGCTATTCCGAGTGATCACGACGCTCGCAGGAAGAGACAGGGAATAGCTACTCATGCGGGACCTTCGCAGGACCCTATTGGGTGTACCAAGCTGCGTACTGGAGAGCTCTCGTGCGGGTTGGGTGTGGGTGGCTGTGCTGAGTAGCGCGGACTAGTCCAAACAGACCTGAAGCTATTCCGAGTGATTGCGACGCTCACAGGAAGAGATAGGGAATAGCTACTCATGCGGGACCTTCACAGGACCCTATTGGGTGTACCAAGCTGTGCATTGGAGAGCTCTCGTGCGGGTTGGGTGCGGGTGGCTGTGCTGAGTAGCACGAGCGAGTTCGGGTGAATCCTGATTGGTATATGTGCACCTAGAGATGCATGCGTCTCTACATCGCGTCTTCAAGCCCTTCCCTACAAGATTTGGAGTCCATCTTGGGCTCAAACGGTTCGAGTAGTCGAGGGCGCTTGACCTGATGTGGCACTGGAACAGAATTTTCTTGTACATTAGTACGACTCTTACGACGTGGCGTCTTGTAGATAGATCAGCTCGGCATTCCACCTATCATGTAAGACCAACTTACCTGTGGCTGAGGATCGTTTTCATCCGACCTCTGTCTTTTCAGACCAGCAATCAATTCTCTGGTAGCCTGTTTCATTGCATCAGTACAGATTGAAATAGTTAATGGATTTGGGTACATCACCTGTGCACCTCCCGATTGCTGATTTGGAGATGGAGCTACATCTTCTACTCCAGCGTGGTATGCAGGCCATATTCCCCCTCCTCTTTGACTCGGGTTTTCTGGGGGACTACCAGAGCTCGGATCTTTGCGGCCATCAGACACGTGGCCGTTGCCCTCTCCATCCTCCCTTCCGCCAGTACCAAGCTGCATACAAACCCATCAGTAATCTAAGTACAGACACGGACTTGATCACCAAACCTCTTCAGAATTGCTAGTACCCTGGGCCCTCCGAGAAATAGATTGGGAATCGTTGTGTGTGGAGGAGCGAGGGCGATCACTGTAGCTGGGAGGGAGCTTTCGAGACATTGAGCTGAAACAGGTGGGTCAGCTTAGCCTTTGAAGCCTCCCACTTTTTTCATTCAGAAAATTAGGCCCAGATTGTAGTACTGTTATGGTGGTCGGTCAGAACTTCACAAACCTTCGAGCATTTTTGCCGCCGTCCCTGATGGACTTGACAATGTTGAGTTCCCCACATCGAACTATCGCTTATGTGACCATACCATTCTTTGCAGTGCAGTGCCACTTCATGCAGCACCATGAAGTTCGTACGTACGTACGATGACCCTGACCCGGGTCACCCGGGCCAAACGTTGGTCCTGATTACCACTAATTTGACCAGCTGTGTACACGCACTAGTGCTAATCTGGTAGTTTTGCCACTGAGGTGAACTGAGGTGAGTCGAAGTGGATACCGGTTCATGTCACTTCACACTATCCAATTTTCACTTTCAGTTACCTTCGAACTGAATTGAAGTTGTCAATTTCGAACAAGGGGAAGAACTGAAAACTTCACCTTGCGAGCTACAGTGTTGGTCTCCAGCCAGCTCACTGCCTTGTTTTCCAGCAGTCATTGTTGCTTCTGTTTGTATTGCAAGAAGGTGGCATGTGTTGAGATTGAGAGAGGGGCTGAGCTAACGCATCCCTGCCTTTCACAGGTTCGTGTACTCTGTACTTTCTCTCTGCGCAGACTTTCCGTCAGCTCCAGGTCATATACTCACATATTTGGCTATAGATTTGACCAAGTCTAGCCGCCTGACCCACGATGCCAGTTTCAACGGGGAGCTCGAAAACTCAAACCCGATTCCCGTCCAATCGGTAATTCTGTATTGGTGAGTACCAGGGCCAGTGCTTGTGTCCTAGAAGCTCAGTGCTAACCCTCTGGGGAAGTGTTGAACAGGCTGAAAACCTAACCTCATGCTCGCAAAGTCTAATCACCCTATCCCAACAGTCTGGGAACCAATGAAATGAACACCAATGAAAGCTGTGTACTCCGTGTGTTGATGGCGATGGCGGAATCCAACTGATCATCGCTCGTTTGTTCCAGCAACCGGAGCAATCAATTAGTCATTCTGCTCCGGGGCTCACCAGATCATGTCTGTGTCCAGTACTTGTTAAAAGAAAATATATCGAGCCTGAGGAAGTCTCAATTTTGCCTGCGATGTCTGACACTCCTGCTTCGCTGAAATGCCGAATTGCTGCACTGGAGGAAGCGAACAACCAACTCCTTGCAAAGTTTGTGAGAAAGCCGTAGGTCCTTAGAGTATTTAAATGTTTCCCTGAACTCACAGCGCACACATTTCCTAGCACACATTCTTATTGTCTTGAAGGACGGGCCATACGTCGGCTTGTCGATCTTGCTAAACCTATCTCTGACTTGATCGCAGAACATGATCGTCGTCTTGAGCTTGGAGCAGATGATGAGGCATCTGCGGATGCCGTTGAAGGCTCTACTGAGTATGCACTTTTTTATCTTCGATTTGGACAAGTCTGAATCTATTACCGTTTGTTCTGAAGGGAGGAGTACACCTACCGCTCATTCAAAAAACTGGTTCACTGGTGCCCGTCAATCAAGAAAACCTTAGGTTTGGATCCAGACAACCATGACATAGTTCTAGCATTTCAAGAGGTAAGATTGAGTACTATTTTATGGAAGCCCTTTTCTATATGATGGCACTTTTGAAGCTAAGGAAAGGTGCAGATGGGGCAAGGGGCGATGATGCCAATGCACTGAAGATCGCTATCGTGAATTGGTTGAATGAGGCATCATCGCGTCCAGAACCCCTTCTCAGTCCTACTGACAAGTTGGAACGGGGGTTTTATAACGACGTAACCGGCCGACTTCTGTGTCCAGTGGACTATGATTGGTGTGACGCTTTGTATGTTTCATCAATCTGTCGGTTGTTCTGCCAGATTACTAACAATGGATAATAGCATTCGTTCTGCAATCCGTGAATATCATCCTAAGTATCCGGTAACTGCACATACATATCCGGCCTTTGTATATCTCAGGGGTCAATATGACCCAATGAATCCTTCTAAAGGGCTTTTTAAAGGGGAACTACTTGTAAGGGTAAGGCATTATGGTTATTGTGCGCCAATTTTATGCTCTGACTTGCCATGTATAGGCATTTTGCTCCATCTTCACATCACCAAGCTCAGCTCGAGCTGAACTTGATGACAACGAAGATGCGGTGGGCTCTTCCAGAAAGGCCCGGAAGACCACGCGTGGTACAAGAACTCGCTGTGATGTTGCAGGATTGTTGTCAAGCACCTACAATCTCCGCCTTGCTGCTAGGTGCTACTCCGATGAAAAAGGGGACAAGTCCGACAGGAGGAGGTACAACTCCGAAAGGAGGAGACGCAAGTCCGACGTAGAGGAGGACAAGTCCTACAGAGGAGGAGTTCAGCACCTGAAGAAGGGAAAGGAAGACGTAGGGGGTGAGGGCGTCAGCTTCAGCTTATGTGCTGCGCCCTTGGACAGGCTCAGCCCTCGTATTTCGGAGGAGCGGAGGAGTGACAAAGGAGTAGGAGGAGGAGGAGGAGGAGGAACTTAGAGTCAGACAGAAGCAAGATGGGGACGGGGCTTTGTTGATATTCGTACTCAGGTACGAGGAAATACACAGAGGCTTATATACTAACTGAAAGGACAGGATCCTTGTGATAAACACAAGACATGTGAAAGGCGGAGTAGGAGAAACACATGAGAGGAGGAAACACATGGAAGGAGTACGTAGCAACAGGGTGACAAGTAAGTGACAGGAAGGAAACAGGGTATGTACCTGGAGGTATGACAGAAGTGGGCCGGACAGGCCGGAGGAACAGAGTAGGAGTTCGGAGTAGAAACATCGGAGATGGTAGGAGATGTGTCGGAGCAAAATAGGAGATACATCGGAGTTGGTAGGAGATACGTCGGAGTTGGTAGGAGATACGTCGGAGCAAAGAGGAGATGCGTTGGAGCAAGTAGGAGATATGTAGGAGTTGGCATGGATGTGACAATTGTTGAAGATGAGGTCTGTGGATCCTCGTGCCATCGCATACACCACTTGTCAAGTAAGTGCTTGTATTCTTGTATCACGTCTATTTATTGGCCCAAAATAGCTTCGCTTCGCGCTATCGAGCTCCACGTCATGGAATTTACATGACGAAGAGTTTGACTACAATGTGCTTTACCATAACATCATCGATTACTTCGAACAGCCTTTGTCACCCAAGAAGTCTGCCGAGGTTAAAGACTTACTGCTTTGGTGGAACCGGTGAGTAATTGAATGCAGGATGCCGCATGTTTTTAATTTCACATTAGGAAAGTTTTTGGTCGTCGCAATGCATCCTTCTACCAGCCCCAGCGTGTGGACACACTCTCGGTTGCTCTTGCAAGAATGTGAATGGCCAAACCGTCTGTTGTGACGTTCCCATACCCTCACACACTCAAATTCAGATTTTTTTCAACAAAAGTCTGTTTCCATGTATGTCTACGAGTTTCTCTCCTTCATGTACTCGCCACCACCATTTATTGGTGTATGCTGTATTTTACACCAGCTCGGTGTTGTACTTCACTGTAACTCACAGCTGTACCTGTAACACTACTGTAACCAATTTGACCGCATTTCATTCCAAGCTAATGAGGCCCATGCTTTTGCTGCCATCTGAATAGTGCCACGAAGGGCACAGCATGTGCAATACCCTAAAAATGCTGAGCATTCACAAGTGTGAGAAGGTTTTCAGCTCGTTTCCACGGTTAAAATGTTTGGCATTGTTTCTTCATTTCACATAACTCCAGTTCAGTAGCCCCAGACCGAGATACATGCCAGTAAATTTCCTACTAGTAATAATTTCTCTACATTACGAACCAGAAATGATTTTCCCACTGTTTAGGCATCAAAATCATAGCATGTAACATGCTGCAAGATAGAAAATCGGAATAAACCTGACCTATATGTTAATTGTTATGCAGGCTTCAGAAATCTCACAAGGTCTGAAAGCATTGAACTTGAGCATGGATGTTGTCAAAGATGCAGGACATAGGGGTTGTTTGGCCTTACTAATAAAACTTCCACAAGAGCAGAATATGGGATAGATCGAGTTCAAATGAGCACTTTTCAATACCTGTTAGTGGTTCAGAAAATGGATTGTAGTGATTGTATTGGTCCACCCTTGGCAACATTACATTGATGCCACTGGAGGACTGTAATGCCATAAAATGGCAAATGGAATGCAACAAAGGTTTCACCTTGTCCGAGCTACCAGGTTTAAGTCATTTGGAAATCCAGAGAATAAGTAGGTTCATTAGCAGATCCGAAGTCCTTTAAAAGGCCACATAGAACTTTGTATGGTACATTGGCATATTCTTTGAAATTATGACCTTTGGTCAGTTTATAATGGCAATATAATGACTTTATAAAAAAACTACGATTTCAGTGATGACAAGGGTTCTGGGACTTCGTTGTATCGTGAGAACATCCTACGACTGAACTTTTTGCCTTCTTTGGAAGTTTTACCTTTCAATACACTTCAGTAGTAAGCAAATTGTACTCCTTGAATAACTGTAATTCACTTTCGCCATTCCATTCAATTCGTCAAGCAAGGGTTCTGCCGACGCAGGCGGCATTTCGAGCTAGATGGTCTGATTGAAACTCGATATTGCAGAGCAGGATGTCCACCTGTTTCCCCATTTGGGTTATGATGACTCCCAGTCACGTGCGTCTGGGCTGATCAACGTGATCACTCACATGATTCAGTTGGTGGACCAAGGAGCCGCGGTAGGGATTGCTACTAGCGTGACTTCGAGGACAGGCTATTTACACAACATCCAAGCTAATTTCTTCGACAGGAAGACCAACCACTGGCGGCACTAGATGCGGAGGCAGAAGACATACGCCAAGCAAAGATAGGCCAAGCCCACATTGTGAATACACATGCGGTCATCCTCATATTGTTCAATTACTGACAAAATAGTCCGAAACGTCGACCACCTTGTCTACCTATGTATATTCTATCATAATTCCTTCTCCAGACATGGCCGAAGGAGTGTTTAATAAGAAGAAGGACGGAGCTCTAAATACAACCGGAAAATAAAAAGAAGACAATCGCGGCAGTTCAAAAATGTCCCAGTTCTTAGGGTCGTAGCGCCCTTATAAGCAAGGTGATTTGAACTTTTATCTACCCCCCCTCCCCTCCCATCTTGTGCTCTAATAAAATTGTTATTTTATCTCTTTCTAGATTCTCTCCAACCTAAATCCTATGGCTGACGAGCGGACTAATACTACTAAACCTCCAGCTACGCCTACTCCCATCGCACTGCACACCATCCCTTGTTCGCATGACACAGTAAGCGCCCGTACAGAGGCCCTGCTCCGCAGAAGAGTAGCGGTACTCCAAGACCTCGGCCCAATCCCTGTTGTGCCACTCGAATACTTCAACTTGGCTGGCCTGCCTCCGCTGCGCAGCGGCATTGACGTCCAGAACATCGAGCGTGCGCTGCAAGCATCTGGCCGGATCACATCGGGACAGTGGCGTGAACTTTATCCGTCGAACCCCAGCAATGGCACCGCGAACGAGGAAGACTACTACAAGCACCTTTGCATTATCTTTAAAGCAGTTGTGACACAGGCCACGAAGGGCACCAGGACAAACCCAACGGTCGATTTCATTTACAAGCCTAACGTGTCTGCACGGACGCACACCTCCAACCCTGATGGTTACTTGCGATTGACAGAGGGAAAGAGTGTCCGACTCCCTGGAACTGAATCTCGGGATTCTTGGGACGATGTCGCGGTTTCGTTTGAATTCAACAAGTATGATAATAACAAGGATGTAAGTTGGACGTCACTTCGAGGCGCACAATGTGACTGATATGTGGGAAGAATGAGCGGAAATTGATCTGGAGCCTTCATCACATTATGCGCAGTGACCCTTGCAGACGTTCTACGCTTGGTGTAACGATTGGGGGTGCCAACATGAGATTGTGGTTCACTTGTCGGTCGGTGACAATGGTGTCCGAGCCCTTCGATTTTATCAAGGTCAGTTTACCGCCGTTGTTATCGATCACAGACATACTGAGCATGCATGACCAGGCTACCTCTCAGCTCATTCATTTTTTTTGTGCGGTGGCATTTGCCGACGATCATCAACTCGGTTGGGATCCGACCATCGGGCGGATACTTGTTAACGACCGTGTGCAGTATGAGATCACTCTGAATCCTCCTGATGGACCGTCTACTACATATGTAACTACCAACATCATTGCGGACTTCGGAGCAGAACCCATGGAGGGCAGAGGCACTCGAGTCTTCCAAGGATATCGCAAAGGAGATCCCGACAAGATACCAGTAGTCATCAAGGACACGTGGAGAGCCTTCGATTGCAAGAAGGAAGATGTCATTCTCAAAGAAATCTATACTGACATGGTAAAGGTGATGGGCGAGGCCGAGGCGAAAGATACTCAGAAGCATTTTCTTACTGTCCTTGATGCCGACGACGTAGTGATTGAGGGGAACCTGGACGATACCCTCTGTCTTTTGCATGGAAACAATCCTCCATCCAAATGCAAAACGTATGAAATACCTCTTGAAGAACATTCGAACGCAGACGAGCTTCCAAGCGAGACTACGCTGACTCACACAGTTGCTGACTTCAAAGTTTCCCATAAGGTTCATACACGCATCGTGTTCAAAGAAGTTTGCGAGACACTATATTCGGTTCGCGATCTCCGTGGTGTCATGCAAATGTTACTGGATGTGCTCAAAGGTGTGAACACGAGGTCGTCACGACGCTTTGTCCATCTAACCAGTTGATAGTACTTCAATTATTGCACAGAAGCGGGTGGCTTCACCGGGACATTAGTCCCGGCAATCTCATGCGAATAGGGGGATCGGTGAAGCTTGCTGACCTAGAGTATGCGAAACGACTAGATTCCGATAAGACCCATGACTTTCGTACGGTGAGTTTTACTACTTGCTTGATGGCAGTGCTGGTAGTAACAATTGTATAGGGTACTCACCACTTCATGGCCTGCGAAGTGGAAGCGCACAGGTACCTCTTCCATTTGAAGCAATCGGGCAACAATGCAGATCTTGATATGGAAAACTTTTCAAGTGAACCTGCGAAACCGCCATTCGCATATAACCCTGTCCACGACCTTGAGTCATTGTGGTGGATCTGGGTCTGGGTCATGTACTTCTATGTCGATAAGGATGGAATGACGCATTCCCCCGAACAAGCGAAAGCTTTCCGATTGCTGTTTCCCGATTACATACCCGCGGAGCGCGTGCGGCACTTTTTAGCCTCCCTGCGAGCGGATGTTTCCCCGGCTTTCCAGCACCGAATCGACGGCATTGAACTGATTCGTCGGAACTTGGAAATAACATATTTCAACATGGAAAGATCACTGCCCCCGGATTACGCACTTTTCCTTCCACGCCTCACGGGTTATTTTCTCAGAGTGCTACAAATCGCTGTGGACCGTACTGGGGATATCAAACTTTATATTCCTGTTGAACACCCCAAACGCAAGGAGCCTGAATGCGAAGAGGGAAACCTATTTTCATCCACCTCAATTAAGCGAAACAAGCAGGGATGATGATGTTTAGAAGTAGGTTGTGATTGGTTTTCCTGACCTGTCTCGCTCAAGAGTCAACACTTTGTTACCAGCGCGCAATTACAATGTGATGTAATGAACAGGCTATAACAAACTGTCGTGTGCTTTGGCTACAGCACTGCGGTTGAAATTAATTCAATGTTTGAAGAGTCTGCGCTATCCAGGTTGCATCGACGATGTATCACTTTGAAATACTATCCGTTCTACTCGACTCACATATCCCGTTCATCCCAAATATCGGGAGGCGCAAAGCTCCCCGAAGCTGGTATCGCAGTTGTGAGTTCTGTTAAATCAATAAGTTCCAAGATCTGCTCGCTTAAGTGAACTGTCTTCGTCGTTCCATGCAACAAGAGGAGGGAGTTCTCTTGGAACGTAAACGGGCTGCGGCCGTGAATGAAAAGTAAATGCGACATGCAAAGCTCAAAAACGAGCCATTACCTCTCCATAAAGACGGAAGGACATCGTAGGATGCTGCAAAGCGTGCGGGAGTGTCATACGCATTTCAGGTCGACAAACCTCGAGGGTGTGGACAGTAGTTTGTGAGAATAACGATTTGACAGCATATATTACTGTTGTGCTTCATTACCATGATCAGTGCAACAACCAACGATCTTTACCATCTTGATGTCCCACTGACCTTGGTCTTGGGACTCGAGCATTATTTCAGTCATGGGCCAGTGTATCCTATACAAAAATCATTGATAAGCTTCACCGAAAAACAAGGGCACATCATAATCGCAAAACGTGTTCTCTTCTGCCGGAACACGTACCTCTCTGATGAACCACGCAACTGGGTAATCACTAGCAACGACATATGCTTCTTTTGACAGGGATTTCACTGAAAGATATTTGCCCGTACGTCTTGAGATTCTTATGTAATAGAATGCCCGGCACCCAATGGGCTAATATCCCACCGTTATGACGATATATATGAGAAACGCCTCTCGCTGGGATACGCAGGCAGTGACCCACCTTCTGTGTCTCGATCTCCTCGGGCGGCATCCCTGTAACGAAAAATGGCGGAAATGAAAGTGGCTGCAATGATGGTAAACAGCTGTAGAACTGACCGATTACCGAGAGGTCGTACTTATTTCCATAGCTGTCTCACTCTGGCGGTTGACGAAAGTGTACGTTCCACGAGAGATTGGCATTGTGCATTAATGAGGGAGTGGTCACAAACGAGATGGACAAACTGGGTTTATATAGCCCCCGCCTCCAATAAAAGGGTGTACGTCGAAGCTGGAAGATGCCGAGGGTACCAGTACGCTTGCAGAAGGATACGAAAAGATCAGCCCAGACCTGCAGACGTCAGAGACTCCTGCATTGATGTTACAATTGGTTTCGAAAGGTCTCGAATCAGCGAGCTACAGGCCGCACGGGTTCCCTGGATGTGTTCTCCTATTCATGCGATGCGCCGGTAATTTGGCCTGCTGGGTGTCTGCAGCATGTCCACTGAAAGTCACAAGAACGTTTCCCGTTTGACATGCGATTTCAGGTCTCGGACAGGCGGCGTCGTTCCCCTTGAAACCTCCATCGGCAGTAAGAAAACTGACGAACCAATATCGGTGATCGTAGGGAAAAGGAAAGGCTCACCTGGTGATGGTCTTACGGGAATTATGAGACCTTGTGGTCGACACGTCCAATCATGGTATGAAAGAGAGGAAGGGCGAGCAAGTGGGTTGAAAAGAGGAACCTGATTGGGTGACAGTCACGTGCGTGTCGTGGAATGCTCGCTGATCAACGCGACCACTCAGTTCAAAGTTGCTTGAATGCGATCGTTTGAACTTGTGTCTTTCATCATCTTTGCAGCCTGCACTCTAACTTTACCTTTGAACCTCTTTCTAGATCAACTCCTATGACCGACAAGCAGACTAACACCACGCCACCTCGAACTACTCCCTCGTCCATCGCACCGGACACCGTCCCTCGTTCGCGCCACACAGGCACGCCCTCTTATCGTACAGGGGATCTGCTCCGCGGCAGAGTAGCAGTACTCAAAGACCTCGGCCCAATCCCTGTTGTACCACTCAAGTACTTCAACTCGGCCGTCCTGCCTCCGCTACGCAACGACATCGACGTCCAGAAGATCGAGCGTGCGCTGCAAGCATCCGGGAAAATAACATCGGGGCAGTGGCGTGAATATCAGTCGAACCCCAGCAATGGCTCCGCGAACGAGGAAGACTACAACAAGCACCTTTGCAGTATCTTTGAAGCAGTTACGAAGCAAGTCAAGAAGGGCACTGGGACAGGCACAACGGTCGATTTCATCCAGAAGCCTAATTCAGCACCCATGTCTGAGCGGGCGAACAGCTCCAGACCAGATGGTTACATGCTATTGAAAAAGAAAAAGAGTGTCAAATCCGGAACCGACTCTCGAGATTTTTGGGACGATGTCGCGGTTTCGTTCGAATTCAAGAAGTATGGTAAAGACAACGACAAACAGGATGTAAGTTTGATGCCACTTCTAGGCGCACAATGTGACTGATATGAGGAAAGAGTGAGCGCAAGTTCATCTGGAGCCTTCATCATATCATGCGCAGTGACCCTTGCAGACGTTCTACGCTTGGCGTAACGATCGAGGGCGCAAACATGAGGTTGTGGTTCACTTGTCGGTCGGTGACAATGGTGTCCGAGCCCTTCGACTTTATAAAAGTCAGTTTACCGCCGTTGTTATCGATCGCAGACATACTCAGCGTGCATGAGCAGGATACCTCTCAGCTCATTTACTTTTTTTGCTCGGTGGCATTTGCCGACGATCACGAATTCGGTTGGGATCCATCTATCCTGCGGATCCTTGTTGATGGCCATGCGCAGTACGAGATTACTCTGAATTCTGCTAATGGATCGTCTGTATATGTAACTACTGACACCCTTGCGGATTTCGGAGCGGAAGCTATGAGGGGCAGGGGCACTCGAGTCTTCAAAGGATATTGCAAAGGAGATCCCAACAATACGCCGGTAGCCATCAAGGACACGTGGAGAGCCAGCGATCGCGAAAGGGAAGATGTCACTCTTAATGAAATTTTTGCCAACATGGCAAAGGTGATGGATAAGGCCGAGGTGGAAGATGCTCAGAAGCATTTTCTCACTGTTCGTGATGCCGGCGACGTAGTGATCAAGGGGAAGGTGGACGATACCCTCTGTCTATTGCGTGGCGAAAATCCCCCGTCCGACTGCAAAATGTATGAGATACTTCCCGAAGAACCTCCAAGCATAGACAAGCTTTCAAAAGGGACTGCGATGCCTCACACGACGGTGCCCCCAGTTTCCGACTTCAAAGTCTCTAGGGTTCATATACGCATCGTGTTCAAAGAAGTGTGCGAGACATTATATGCGGTTCGCGATCTCCGTGGTGTCATGCAAATGTTACTGGATGTGCTCAAAGGTGTGAACGCGAGGTAGTCACGACGCGTTGTCCATCTAACCTGTTCATAGTACTTCAGTTATTGCACAAAAGTGGTTGGGTTCACCGGGACATTAGTCCCGGCAATCTCATGCGAATAGGGGGATCGGTGAAGCTTGCTGACCTAGAGTACGCGAAACGACTGGATTCCGATAAGACCCATGACTTTCGTACGGTGAGTTTTACTATTTGCTTGATGGTAGTGCTGGTAGTAACAATTGTACAGGGTACTCACCACTTCATGGCATGCGAAGTGGAAGCGCATGACTACGTCTTACGCTTGAAGAAAAGGACACTTTACGATCCAGAAGTTGATCTGCAAATTTTTTCAAGTGGACCTCCGACACCTCCATTCACATTTAACCCTATCCACGACCTCGAATCATTGTGGTGGATCTGGGTCTGGGTCATGTACTTCTATGTTGATAAGGATGGAATGACGCGTTCCCCCGAACAAGCGAAAGCCTTTCGATTGCTGTTCCCCGATTACATACCCGCAGAGCGTGTGCGGCATTTTATAGCCTCCCTTCGAGCGGACGTTCCCCCGGCTTTCTGGGACGTAATCCGCTGTACTGAATTAGTGCGTCAGCGGTTGGTAGATACATATTTCGACATGGAAATATCACTACCCCTCGATTTCGCACCGTTCCTTCCGGAACTCATGGATTATTTTCTCGGATCACTACAACTCGCTGTGGATCGCGCTGGGGATATCAAACTTTATATTCCTGTTGAACACCGCAAACGCAAGGAGCCTGAACGCGAAGAGGGAAACCTGTTGTCATCCACCTCAAATAAGCGAAACAAGCAGGGATGATATTTAGAAGTAGGTTGCGATTGATTTTCCTGACCTGTCTGTCTCGCTCCAGAGTCAACACTTTGTTACCAGCGCGCAATTACAATATGTGATGTAATGAACAGGCTATAACCAGCTGTCGTGTGCTTTGGCTACAGCACTGCGATTGCAATTAATTCAATGTTTTAGTAGTCTGCGCTATCCAGGTTGCAATCACTTTGTAATACCATCCGTTCTACTTGACTCACATATCCCACTCATCCCAGATACGGGAGGCGCAAAGCTCCCCGAAGCTGGTGTCGCAGGCGTGAGTTCTGTTGTATCAATGAGTTCCAAGATCTGCTTGCTTAAGTAAACACGGTCCTCGTCGTTCCTTCCACGCCATGCAACAAGAGACGGGCTCGAGTTCTTTTGGAACGTAAAGCTGCGGCCGTGAACGAAAAGTAAATGCAATGTGCAGAGCTCAAAAACAAGCCATTACCTCTCCATAAAGACGGAAGGACATTGTGGAATGTTGCAAAGCGTGCGGGGATGTCATACGCATCTCAGGTCGACAAGCCTCGAGGGTGTGGACAGTAGTTTGTGAAACTAACGATTTGACAGCGTACATATATTACTATTGTGCTTCATTACCATGATGTACAACAACCAACGATCTTTACCATCTCCATGCCCTCACTGACATTAGACTTCTTGACAGGAATTTAACTGAAAGATATTTGCCCGTCTTGAGATTCTTAATAGAATGCCCAGCACCCAATGGGCTAATATCCCACTATGGTGATAGATACGAGAAACGCCTCTCGCTGGAATATGCAGTGACCCACCTTCTATGACTCGATCTCCTTAGGCGGCATGCCTGTAACGAAAAACGGAAATGAAAGTGGCTGCAATGATAGTAAACAGCTGTAGCTCTGACCGATAACCGAGTGGTCGGTCGTACTCATTTCCATGGCTGTCCCACTGCTCTGACGGTCGACGAAAGTGTACGTTCCATGAGAGATCGGCATTGTATATTAATGAGGGAGTGGTCACAAACGAGATGGACAGACTGGGTTTATATAGACCCCCCTTCCTTCAATAAAAGGGTGTACGTCCATGTTAGCAATGTGGCATGCGTCTTACGCACGGTCTGGTCCCCATGTGCGGAGGCAATGCCGGGAAGCTACAGGAAACCACGATGCAGCTCAGTGAAATGGTGCAAGTTAATCAGTGTATAGACTGAGTGAATGGGATGGTATCCAGTGGCGATGGCACACCTTGCATTGAAGAGCGATTAGAAACGGCGAACCACTCAGTGGATTCGCCCACTCGAAATATACTCAAACGCCGATTACATCCTCACTTCACAATACTACAGATAGCGGACTGCCTAACATACTGAAGATCGATCATTGTCCATAATATCCGGTAGGAATGGAAGGGCGTCAGTGATGGTGGCACCTGTCTGGCAGTGTCGATACAGATCAAGTAGGGAGGATATACAGGTATCAGAACGTACAGCTTATAAACGGCCTCTACGATGATTCAAACTCCAATTTCGTCACCAGAGAGGTAGTTCCGGGGCCGCTTTGGTGTGCATTGGAAATGCTAGCCTTATTTCCCATATTTGCGAATGCGACTATGTCATTTGAGTGGGAATTATTCAGCCTTGGAACTAGGCGAGATGCAGGGCGTGGAGGTCCTGGCTTGATTTGCGGGCCCCTTATGGGGATGGAAAATGACATGATAGTCCTCTCAGGCTGCGCCCCTCTGGTGCTTGTAAGGACGCGGCAGCAAACGGCTCTCCAAAGCCTGCATCGTTGCGCATATCCCTCTGCTGAAGGATCCTGATGAGCTCAAATGCAATTAGTGGTAACTTGTATTCCCAAGCATGACCTACCCGTGACCATGGAGCCCTACGCCCATTGTCAGCCACCTCAAACATGAATTCGGCATTTGGCCATCGAATCCTTTCACGTCGCACGTGAGCCTAACTTCAAGTCATCGGGCGTATCTCACTCGAAACTCACTCGAAAAATGCAGCATTCTCCTCGATAACGAATATCTTCTTCATGTGCCACGCGATCGGAAAATTGGAGGCTACGATTGGTTCTTTTCTTGTAGCGTGGAGAACGGTTAAATACTTCCCAGTCTTGACATTGCGGATGGTGTGGCCAGCACCAAGTGGCGCAACTTCCCACTACAAATCCTGTATGGAATAGCACATGCTCCCGAGATGGGTGTACTGACCTTTTGGCTATCCGAGTCATTTGGTGGTATTCCTGTGCAGGGGATGTCAAGTCTGTGTCTGTGAGAAGAGCAAGAGAAATACATGCCTACAAGTAGATTATCATTACCAATCAAGTCCATCGCCGTACCACTCTGGCGGTTGATGAAGACATATATTCCATGACGCATTTGAGTAAAGTCAATGATAAACCTTGAGGGGAGAGAAACGTTGCGACGCTGGGCAGTGGAAGTGTTAAGTATGAAGGAAGCACAAGCGGCACAGCAGTGTCGCCTCGTTCATGGGAGGGAGATTCCTGGGTGTCAGGTGTCAGGGTATCTGACCAGATCTGATCTGCGACGAACAAGATATCATGTTCCCATAATCCACAGGGATCTTAGGCTAACGACAGGTGAACGTTTGAACCTCTGCTGGTGGGTGTGATGTGCAAGGCCTCCCTGTGAAGGTATCTCAGCTTGAGAGTTAATCCACAAACCATCCATGCGGAGCTAATGGCGAACAGCAACCATTCGAACGGTAATACTGCGACTGCAACTCCATGCTTCTAGAAATAATAAGGAAGTGCCAACCTATAGCAAAATACGGCCTTATAAATGCCTCCGAAATTCTTTATCTCCGCATGCGCACCTGTGATATCTTTATCCAGTCTGAGCTTGATCATGTTGCGTTAGCGGCAGACAAGCGATGCGGAATATGATTTAGGACTACAAAAGTAAGGTCTCCAGTTGAACATTCTACGGACGCCCTTCCCGATCCACGAAATTTCAAAGCGATACTAGCCAGGAGGTAGGTGCAATCATCTTGCTTGACAAGGTTTCTGCCGCCCCAGGCTGTAATCCGTGCTATGGGACCGTGCAGTCACCATCAGATCACGTAGACCTTTGGAACACACCACGGGAACGGGCCTAATATTAGTGCTCACCCATCTAATACGTTGTTAGTGACTGCTAGGTCAAATAAAAGATACGCACTTGATGAGACTCTACTTTTCTGTGACCTTGGACTCCAGGACTGTCGTCCGTGAGCGAGAATGAGTCACAAGACAGGCCTAAAATACAGCGATTTTTGGTCAGACCTGATGCGGGTTCCTGGTTAGTATTAACTGACGCCTGCGCCAAGTCTCACACACGACGTAGTTTTTCTTCGCACCACCACATTTCAGGGGGACGACCGCCAGCAGAGTCTTGTATGCAAACTCGTTGTAATATAGGCACTACCACTTCGGCTTTCAGCCTACGTCGCTCCACAAGAGGGAGATCTATGACTTCTGCCTTGATATCTTCGTCGACTTTGGCGAGTCGAGGAAACGGTTACATTTTCTTTACAACATAACTCTTGGACTCGAGGGTCTTGTCAGCGGGAAGGCAGAAAACTCCGAGGAGGTAAATAAACTGCATTCGCACCTCACCAGAAATGTCTACTCCATCATCCACCTACTCTCTCGCGAGATTAGAATCATCTATTCAGGGCGAAGCTCTAGTTTTGCAGAACGTCAAGTTCTTCACCATCGAATTATGTATACTTTGGCGTTTAAGAAAGAACTGATTCAGTTGGTTGCTGTCAACCTGAAGCAGCTGGGAGGTGGGCTGCAAGAGCAGGCATGCCACTATGGCAGTTAGCTTGCCGTACACAGATTATAAATGATTAACTTGGCGAAATCTGAGCCGTGTTACAGGATGACTCTGAACACTTACCATGTACCCTGCGTGTAGTTCCGTCTTCCAGCATCGTTCCTACCACTACTGCGCTACCCATGTCTGCACGACAGACCTGCAAGAAACTGCGCCCTATGGTTATAGAAGAGGGATAGACATCTTCAGAGACTACCCTACTATTCAACCAAGAACAGGGCAACGGTTGCAGCTCGCTGATGTCAGATTCCTTGTGGGTCTTGAGAGGGTGTCAACGTATTGCAATGCAGTGATCGTGTAGGATGCAAGGCAGTTGGGTCATGGCTACGTCCATATCTCAAGTATTGACAATTGCACGAGTGTTCAACGTTCTCTGCAGATACTAGTTGCCACAGATAACATTGCACCACAATCAAAATGGGACCTGAGTGGGCCGTCAACTTGTACGAATGCGGCTGGACCAAGGCTGGACATTTGGATCAATATATAGTACCGTCAAAGGCTTCAAGATTCAATGGGCGCCCTGCATCCCATAAACCAACCTTGGGAGGCACACGTTGGGCTTAGGGGCGTCGAAATTGCACCGCCTGCTTTTTGTGGAGAGAGATATAGATAACCAACATTCTCCGTCCTTCTATAGCGCTCTCCAGCTCACATCCATCATCCTCACCAGCTACCTCTACCAGCACCATTGCCACCATGATGTTCCGCGACAAGTACTCGAAGAGGGATCTCAATGATCAGCCTGAGACCCCTCCTCCAACATACTCAGAGCCTGAGCATAAAACTTTCCCTTCAGGCTATCGCATCGCTCTCGACGCCTCGTCTGATTTCCCGCCACTCTCCAGCACCGGGGAGCCCCCCTGTCTCGATGCTGATGAAAAGTCTCCCGTCTTCATTGGCTCCGCTCTCATGGCGGACCATTCTGTCCACCCATGCAAAATTGCACCAGGACTTCTGCCCGCTTGCCGCGTCCCGTACGCAGGTGTAGAGCTAGCGCATTACGGTCGTTATGACCTCCTCCCGTTTGATTCGGCCACTATGGAGTGGGTTACGACCAGTCGCGGTCGAATTCCCTACGGTCGCGAGCCAGTGCAGGGGGGTATGGAGGAGGATGGTTCGCCATTGTATCATGCCATCGGCGTAGTAGATGGCGTGAGAGTCCCAGGGAAGACCGGAGTACACTTGGTGCGTGTATTTACTGCTTCGCGGTCGTTTGTTAACACCACATTAGAGTGGTTGCAACATAGCTTTTGGTGGTAGTGAACATACGATTACACACAACTACGAAATTTTGTAAGTTGGCACGTCATGACAAATTCAAATGCTGATTGCGGCACATTAGATGTTGGAAGTGACTCGGAATCTACGTGATTGTGTTCCATGTGGGGAGGGGAGTAATTGGTTACGGTGTCTGTTTGTACACATGCTGGCGTTGTATAGTACGATAGAACGGGATCATACCTTTGTTCCTCCGAGTCGTTTAATGTATCAACTGAAGAGGCCCGATGTCAGTACAGAGCGCTGTGTAAGAGACAGGAGGTAGTTGACGAAAAATAGTGCCATCAAGCACCTTGTTTACCGGGCAGGCATGCGAAAATTGAGACAAAGCATACTATGATAATGTATACAGGTACGAGGAAATCATAAACAAAGAAGTTCCCTTGCTCGCAGAGCAAAGCTGGGACTTCGTTATATCGTAACGTAATCCTACGAGCGTCTAAGTGAGCGCAAAAGGGTGTAGTCCTTCCGAACGGAGGTTGCCATTCCATGCCCATTCCTTGCCACGACCAGCAACTTCACAACTTCAAGTTGAGGAACACAGTGTGGATTTGGTGTGGATAGTTTCGCGATTCCGAGTCGTCGAAGTCAAGATGTGCCGCGGAATTCCGACGGAATGGTTCCTGGTTGGAAACGCGTGGTTCTTGTCCACAACGCGTTGTACTTGGACGTAAGATTACAGACAGCTGGTACTAGACAAAGACGCGCCCCAAAACATGGAACAACAAATGTCCGACATATAAGAGCTAGTTCGGGAGGAAAGTCCCATGATAAATCTAGGTAAAAAGACCCACAAAAAAATCCACAAGGACTGTTGACATAAGCTGCAACATTCCGGCGGAGTAGTAATTACACAGTTCTAGTACTGTCGATAATCGCAAAATAACTTTCACTCCCATCCATCATGGCCGAGCACCCTTTAGATATCGATGAAGAATTCGTTGAGTGGGATACAATCGTGGACTGTGGGCAAGATGTTGACGAGGTGGAAGTGATTGATGGGGAGATCGAAGAAATCGACGACACCTATCCTATGACTCAATTTCATACTCGATTCAAGCTCCAATTCGAGGCCCTATACGCCATATCTGTTACTATCATCGAGGCGATTGCTCTAGCGACTCAGAGAGCCGAACCGATCCCATACCACACCTCTATCCTCTCTGGTGAAGGATGGATGCTGGAACTCTTGAATGGTCACCCCGAAAGGATCCGCACCGAACTTGGCGTTCATAAGCAGGTTTTTAAGATCCTAGTGGATGAGCTTCAGCGCCATGGATTCAATCACTCAAAGCATGTCACTCTCGAGGAGCAACTCGGGATTTTTCTATATACCGCTGTTACTGGCCTGACAATCAGACATGTTGGAGAGCGTTTCCAGCGATCGAACGGTACCATCTCAAAGTAAGCATTGAATTGACATGTCTCGTATGACTGCTCATGATTAGTAGATACTTCAAGGAGATGCTCTTCGCATTTTCGTCACCCGGAATTTACACAAAATATGTACAACTTCCCCGTACTGACGCTCTGGTCCACGCTTCTATCCTTGACAACCCCAAGTTCCACCCATTTTTTGAAGATACGATCGGTGCAATTGATGGGACACACATTGCATGTGCCCCATCTGCGGAGGAAAGAGATGCGTCGCGAAATCGCAAAGGATTCATGTCGCAGAATTGTCTCCTATGTTGCGACTTCGACATGCAATTCACGTACGTGCTCAGTGGCTGGGAAGGCTCAATGGCGGATGCATCAATCTACCATGATGCACGGTTGAGCGACCTAGCTATCCCTGACGACAAATACTACCTCGCTGACGCAGGGTTTCCGAATTGCCGCCAGCTATTGGTTCCCTATCGTGGGCAACGGTATCATTTAGCAGAGTGGGGCCGCGCACAGACCCGGTGAGTTTATTCTAGTCTTCTTTAATTCACAATGACTCACTTCACATCAAGGCCTGTCAACGCACAGGAGCTGTATAACCTCCGCCATGCACAGCTCCGCAATGTCGTCGAGCGCATCATTGGTGTACTCAAGCGCCGCTTCCGAGTTCTTATCGTGCCTCCGGAATATTCTATGGACATTCAGGCTCGCATCCCACCCGCTTTGGCTTGCATGCACAACATTATCCGTACATGGGACCCGGTAGAGCTGGAAGAGGTTGAGGCCGGAGCTATTCCATCGCTGCAGACCTCTGAAGGCATGTCTGGCTTGATCGCTGATGGTGTCCCCACTAACGCAGATCGTGAGTGGATGTCTGCAAAGCGGGACAGGATTGCCCAAGATATGTGGGCCAGTTACACTGCAGAACGCACGCGGAGGGGTGATCCAGTCGCACTTTAACTAGTTGATACATACTCTCGCATACCAGTAGGAATTCACGCATCACTCGAATAAAGAGAGATGATGACACCCGATGCAAAGACAATACAGTAGCATGAAAGAACTACAAATGTGATGTGTAACTAAGTTTCCCGTATCTCTTTGAGCCGCAACTCAATCCATGCCTTGCGACCAGCAGCGAAACGGACGGGATCCTTTGTGAGCGAAAGATATGTATCAGCAAAAATGACATTGTCAGTGAGAAGATCCAAGAAACGAGCCAACTCATCAGGTGAGACGAGGGCCATATCAAGCTCGAGGAATTGCTCCCTTGCCTTCCGGGATAGCGGATGAGTTGGAATGCGTGCCATGGCTGAGGGGCTAGTAGCTACAGATCCCTCCGAGACGGTGCTCTTTTCACCCTTCCAAGTCTCCCTAAACTCGGCTTGGATACCTTCCAACCGGTGCTCCAAACGCCCTATCACCTCACTATTCCCAGCACGTCGCTTTCGAGCCGATGATGAATTGGAGACCCTGGATCCAGCCAAGGAACTTGATATAATCGAAGAGCCATCACCGTCTGCCTTCCGCTTCTGAGAGCGCTCGATACGAGCTGAGACACTAGATGACGGTTTGATTGAGCTAATATTTGAACCATTAAACGAAGAGGGTGCGGTCGGAGGAGTGAAGCTTGTTGGCGTGGCAGGAATTCCAGCAGATTGGTCGGAAGGCCAACTGAAGGCAGTCTGGGTGTTGGTTGGAACAGTGCACGGCGCGGAAGGTGCGAGAGGGGGAGATGAATCCACTGGTACATGGTTGGAAGGCCAACTGAAGGCAGTCTGGGTGTTGGTTGGAACAGTGCACGACGCGGAAGGTGCGAGAGGGGGAGATGAATCCACTGGTACATGTTGAGGGGCATACATCTCCATGTCGTTAGCAGTGCATGGAGCGACAGAGAGTCCCCCCACGGTGCTATTACTACCTTCGTCATGCGAACTGCTACCGGTGGAAATGCCATCAGTAGTAGAACGCGGAGCACTGAGGCTTAACGCAGAGAAACGATTTAAGCCCTTGCCCTTAGAGGGCATGAGCGGCTTCATTTTATCATAGTGTACCCAGCCTTTTGTTTTGAAAGTAGTTGCATCCTTGTGTATCTGTCAACATTACCGTTAGCCTAGATCAGCGTCCTTCTTATGGTGATGTACCTTGACGTATCCATCCCACACAGCCTTGTTCTCCAGACCGATATTGGCCCCTAATTCAAGCGAATATGCGAACCCGGACGTATTCACAATGTGATCAACGACTTCGAACATCTTTCTCAGCTGCCATAGGCAATATCAGTTGATTATTCCATTAGTATTTAGGTCAAAAATTACTCACCCTTTTGTACTTGTCCTTACATCCTTTGGGAGTCTTGGGTCCTCCTTTGCTGGGGTTGGCAAGAGCAGCAGCAACCCCATTCCAAAAAGGTGCCCGGAAATTCATGCCCTGGCCAGCCGATGCCTTGTGAGAAATAGCCAGATCAAGGAGAGTATCAATGTCTGCATCTGACCATGATGCCGATCCCGATGGCGGCATGGCTGCTTGGTGAGAAGTAGATGTACCCTTGGTGGGTGAGCGTGATGACTTCTTGGAGGGCATGACAGAAAGAGAGAGCAAGAGAGCGACGTGTGAGCCACACTGCGGTGTTGATACTACTAACCCCGCCTCCAACACGGCATCTCGGCCAGAGCCTGAACTCCGCTGGAATGTTGCAGCTTATGTCAACAGTCCTTGTGGATTTTTTTGTGGGTCTTTTTACCTAGATTTATCATGGGACTTTCCTCCCGAACTAGCTCTAAAGGACACCACTGGTCTTGCTCATCCCCCATCCTCCCTTTCTTTCTTTCATAACCACTTTGCACGATCATCATGCCCAAGAACTCCAGCAACGGCGGTTACTCCTATACGAGCAGTGGCACCAACAGTCAGGTGGGTTGGTCACCTTGATGCCATGTTGAATCTTGGTGACGCGTCCGTCGTGCTCATTTATCGTGCATTCTCAAGGGAAACCACTACTGCTCTCGTGACTATGGCGATGCTGGAACTGGCTACCACTACTCCAACCAGTGTGTCTTGTCTCACAATTGTCCATTGTCAGCATATCAATGTTCTGCCCATAGGGACGATAGCTACTATTACAGCAACCCTAATGGGTCGACCTACTATAACAACGGGTCTGGTTACTCCCAGTACACATCTCCCAGTGGTGATGTATACAAGTCTTACGACTCCAAGAAGTAAATGTTTTTGTGAGTGTAACTCCCTTCAGACGGTTGAACGCTTTCTGAGATGGTAGTTTCTGGGATGTTGCGTCAGTTTTTGGTGTCAACGTGATGGCGCGTTATGACTACTTAGATTGAGTCAAATTGAATGCAGTGATTGGCCAGCCTACATCTGATTGCCTGATAAGACGGCCCTCTGACGCCAATTAAGCTGGAGGTAAGGTAGAGGACATCGCAACTTGATTATTGTGTTTTACACGACACGGAAAACGAAGACAACTGTGTTTTCATGACTACGCCTTGGGTTAGATCCCCATAACCAATAGAATGAGACGATATAGCGTCGAACTTGAAATAAACACGATTTGGAACCACCTAGCAATTGCAGAGATGTTTGGCAAGCTTTGAGCTTCCTCGATTACTCGTCCACTGTATTGCTCGCACGAATCAATTGTTCCGCCTCCGCAGACCTTGGCTTAATGGAACAAGGAAATGGTTTGGGGTGTCTGTCAGCATCTGTCAGCGCACTACATTTGGAACAGATGTAGAGTGCGCACACGACGATGCCTGTTGTAAATTCCGGCTGAATATCAATTTCATTTCCAAGCTCATCCTTTGCCTTCGTGATATGAAGCGTGGCCAAGATGGACACCATCAGGGACCAAACGCTTTGATCTGCAAGATGTCTGCCTGGACAAATACGCCTAGAAAAAAAATCACTTCAGTAATGCGGCAGTTCTAATTGACAGACTTACCGTCCGAACCCAAATACAGGAGCAGAGTCTTCTGCACATTTACCATCTGGATTCAAATGTCTCTCAGGAGTAAAGACAGCCGGATTTGGATAGTGTTCCTCGTTTTGGGTTATCGCCCTCGTGGAACTTAGCTTCCTACAAGTGAGCAAAATTAATTAGTCACACACCAGGTATTTATCAACACGGTTGAGCCTACATGCATGCGTCAATATTTATTCCGAACACGGTCTGAGGGGTAAATATAACCTTTGGGGACGTACATCCCATCGTATATATCGTCAGACATTGTTGCGTGTGGAACGGCTGCAGTGACCAGTATCATTCCACAAAGTTATTTTCTGAGGTCCCCAAGATTATGGACTCACCAAGGGGAGCAACCGGCTTCCATCGCATGGTCTCGATGAAAACGCATTGGACGTATGGAAGGTTTTCACGGTCACTGAAGTCCGGTAAACGATCCTGACCGACCACTCGATCTATTTCTTCTTGGGCTTTAATTTGCACCTCCGGATACAAGATCATGGCGAGCATGAACACCAACATTGTTGAAAATGTCTGTAGGCTCTGTAGGTAAAATTCAGTAGGCGTAGGTCACACTCACAGTATCCTGTGCCGCTGTTAAAGCATCAGCCCCATACGCACAGAAAAAGATATACGGCATAAACTCAAACTCACCCAAGAACGCAGTAGCCGCTGCTTCTTTTACAACTTCTTCGTGACCACAACTCTCATTCCGGCCAATATCTCTCGCAAGTAGGATATTTACTAATGAGTTCCTGACTGAGCTGGTGGACTATGTATACCAAATAAGCTCTGTCATTGACTCGGAGTGCAGGGCCCTACCATGTTCTGTTTAACATAATTGACTGGATCATCTCTAACTTCCCTCCCCAAATCACGGATTTGTCCTGCCCATTGCTTGTAGCGTCCCCCAGGCATCCATAAAGGGATATATGACACTGAAACCGTTGTTGACCTGTCTGTTAACGCGAGGTCATACGAGTAAACTCACAGATCGGAAACGCGCTGTATATAGCAGCGCGCTCTGTGGTGACCACGTTGATAACAAGTTCAGCATGGCGCATGGCCTTGGATACGAAAGGATCGTTCTCTGGCATAGCATTGTATCCGTAGGAAATGGCCATAATAACTGACCCCGAAAATCTTGGAACGGTGAAAATCCGCGGATTTTCTGAAGGAACTGAACCTACGCCTCAGCATGCTTGACGTAGTCCTGCGGTGTGGCAATCAACCTCTGGAGCATCTGGCGGACTTTCTGTATCTGCATTGGTTTGTATGTCATGGAGGCTTGCTTGTTGAAGGCGAGATTGAACATCTTCCGGTGAAGCCTCCACCGCTTTCCATATGGTTTGATAGCCGTATTAAAATCCAGACCAAAACTAATTCGAAACAAGATCAGTCTATGTTCAACAGCACTTAGCATACTCACGAATTAATGAATGACATGGTCGGTCGGTCGGCATAAATTGCACCTCGTCGTTCCAGCAATTCTTGTACAATCTTCTTGTCATTTATGATAACGAAATCACGGCCGAATAAAGTACAGTAAACTATGCCACCTTCCGAATAAGATGCTGCTATTAGATGTAATCCACAATACCCACCGGAAACACTAACCGTATCGCTTTCCCCACTCGGTGTATGTCAGCCAAGGCGCGGCGATGTTGATGTCGAACATGTTGCCTATAAGGGGAAGCCCCCTGGGACCAGGGAGTGAACGAAGGCCGCTCCTATGCGTCCCATTGCTCCGCAAAGTTCTGAGCACCACAAATGCGAAGGAGGCGATCAAAGCAGAGTATAGAATGGGCACTGCGAAATCCATACTTGGACTCAAACTAAGAGGTGGACAAAATGGTGACCTAGGCCTACCTTATATACAGTACATGGTGTGCCGGTTGTCATGCGGGCGAATGAACATCCAGCTTTCCACAGGATCATTTGACAGGGGTGAGTTTGCATAGTGACATAATGGTTCCGGAGTGTTTGGGATACCTAACAGGCGCCCATACCTCCTGAACCTGACTTAGTCATAGTTGGCCACTCTAGGAGCCGAGACCCTGCAAAATTTTGAGATGAACTAGGCAAGGACTTCGAATCATACATGGCTTACAGCTGGTTTCAAAACGTTAGATTTGTTACTTTTGTAAGTTCGGGGCTTTCGTTTACAAGTGAGGAAAACAAATATAGCCAAACAGTACTTAGCAAGGTCGATAGTAGTACTAGCCTAACTGGGGTTAAGGTGATTTTCATTGTCTGGATTGCGAAACACGGACAGCGAGATCCTACCGACGAAGGTAGGGTTTCCACTTTTTATGAAGTTATTCCTGTTGACGGACTTACGATAACGTGAGGTAGTGCATCGAGTCACGCATTCGAAGTATGCAATACTGCTCAGAGAATGGAAAAACGCGCAGCATACCTACTCGTACAATTTGTGAGTTTTCCAGCCGCGTAATTACTAAAGACAAACAGATGAACGGAACGTTTTCCTAAAAGTGCACAGATAAGAATCTAAAGTCAGCGCTAATATTTGCATTCCCACACAGGCCATATAAGCCCACTGAGCGCAAGGATCGTTGGTTTTCTGTTTCGGCCCGTCACGGTCTGCGTGCGTTTGTTTCGTGTTCGTCACTGTGTCTCGTGGCTTGGTTCACCCTTTGTGGTTTGTACGTCATTCTGATATTGGGCACTCTGCTAAATTTCACTCCGACCACGATCCCATGTGTATGGTCTATGGGTGATTATATCCAAACGAAAGTGCCCTCAATGCAATGGACTACGCGATGCGCTGCGAATTGAAATAGGTGAAATAGGTGAATAGAGCAGATCACGGGCACAAGGCCTACAACCTGCGCGAGTAAGCAAGGAACTTACGCTGGTCACTTCCAAACAGGGGTGAAATTCCCAGACTGACCATCTTTCCCCGCGTAATCTGCAGATCCCACAGCCCTCGGAGTTCCTAGTAAGTTATCAAAGGGTGGGGGGGATTACTTATGTGCCCGAGTTGCAACCTTGCTATCCCACCCTCCTTTTTTTCCGGCACACTATGTTCTGGTCAACGACTTGGCTGATATTTCTCGCTGCTGCTATCCTGTGGCTTACTAGCCGAGCAGTCTTCAGGCGTCGTCCAGCTCCCCTGCCCCCTGGTCCCAGACCACTCCCATTGATCGGCAACATATTTGATATGCCAACCACCAAGCAATGGCTAACATTTTCCGATTGGGCCAAGTATGGTGCGTACCAAACTTCGTTAAGTTGCAACTTTGTCATGATTCGACTGTTTCAGGGGACATATCTCATATTGAGATCATGGGGAAACATATCGTGGTGCTCAATTCCTTCGACGCGGCTATGGAGATGTTGCATAAAAAGAGTTCAAAATATTCTGACAGACCCATTCTTCCGATGTGTGGTGAACTTGTCGGGTGTAAATACACCTTACCACTCCTTCCTTATGGAGATCTCTTCCGAGAAACCCGTAGAAAGTTTCACCGTTTTATAGGTACTCACGCAATGGTGAAAGAATGTCACGAGAATGGGCAACTGGAAGTCCATAGATTTTTGAAGCGGATGCTTGAGCATCCTGAACAGCTTGCCCTGCACATTCGCAGGTATGGCCACCGTTAGTTACTAGATTTGGACTGAAACCGCTCTAGGACAGTCGGTTCCGTGATTTTACGCATTTCGCATGGATATCAAGTAAAGGATGATCATGATCCATTTTTGGAGCTTGCAGAGAATGCATTGCGCATTTTTGCAAAGTGTACTACTCAGGGCGCTTTCTTAGTTGATGCCTTTCCATTTCGTAGGTCACGTTTACATGCAACTTTGGCAAACACTAAACACTACATAGTCCAATATGTTCCTGAGTGGTTTCCTGGTGCTGGCTTCAGGACCGCAGCACGCAAGTGGAAAGTAGAGATCCTAGAAATGGTTAATCAGCCACATCAGTGGGTAAAGGAACAGGTGGTGGGTTATTTTATGACTTGTTTGAATGGATGGTCTGTTGAGATCCAGTAAGGCGGCGGGGGTAGCTGCCAAGTCCTTTACATCGACCCTGATAGATGTCCCTTCACTGACTGAGGAGGAGGATCATGCGATTAAATGGTCTGCTGCTTCTTTCTATGGTGGTATGGTCTTCAGCCTTCATTCCCTTTGGCTTTTCACTGTTGTTCTTTCATACCAGGCGGCGCAGACACAGTGAGTAGCTGCCAGCTTTTTAAACAGTTGTCTATGTCAACTACTCCATTAGAGCGTTTCGGCCATGAGCGCGTTCTTCTTGGCTATGACCCTCTTTCCAGAAGCTCAGGAGAAAGCTCAAGCCGAGATTGATGCCGTGATAGGAACTGATCGCCTCCCAACGTACACTGACCGCGAGTCCCTCCCTTTCGTTGAAGCTGTTGTCAAGGAGGTCCTCCGTTGGCATGTTACCCTCCCTCTAGGTAACGTTGTATAGACACGGTTCTGCATTGCATTTGTATTCAAATTTGTATGGTGTAGGTTTTCCTCATGTTGTTTCAGAAGAGGACGTCCACGACGGATATTATATTCCGAAAGGTACTATCGTGATACCCAATGCCTGGTATGGTATTTTGCTACAGCGCACTGTGCCAGTTTGTCATCATGTCGTTCGGCAGGTTCATGCTGCACGATCCTCGGGTATATTCCAGTCCTATGGAGTTTTGCCCCGAACGATTCCTTGCTTGCGGGGACAAGGAACCAGAGACTGATCCTCTTAAGATAGCCTTTGGGTTTGGACGACGGTAAGTCCCCCCAAAGGAGTATTGCTCTTGCTTGACGTGCTTTTTTTTGTCACGTATTTGTAGCATTTGTCCTGGTCGGTCCAGCTCTCTTGAGGGAACATACATGTCATCAAACTCATATCGGTACTATTGTTTCAGGCATACATGTTGCAAATGAGTCCCTCTGGCTCTCAGCAGTCGCGTCGTTGGCTGTCTTCAACATCTCGAAAGCAGTGGTGAACGGAGTTGAAATCATACCGGAAGTCGATCCTTCGTCCCATAATATTAGGTATGCTCCTGGAGTGGCGGCTTTGCAATCCCCCTCTGCGAGCTGCAAACTGACATGCGTACCAGCCACCCAAAGCCATTTCAGTGCTCCATCAAGCCAAGATCCGCGAGAGCGCTTGAACTTATACAGCAAGACACGTATTGTTGAGGTGGACACGGCCGCCCCTGCTAATTAGTCATGTCTATGCAAGCTGTACAATAGTTCCAGCAATCTCTAACTCACTGCGTGGACTTCATGACTTTGATCAGTCCTTTTTTCGCATATTCCAAACCGAAGTTGTGAGTATAAAATGGAGGTACGCAAACTAGACGTGATAAACATAGCGGGCATCTGTCAGAGCTCATTGATCAAATGGCACTGGAGTGCGGCTCTTATGCTGACAATCGCTCAGTCACTTAAGGCGTCTCCTCTGAGACGTGACATGTTACCAAAACGCCAGGGTAGTGTCACATCAAGGAGATACATCACTGAGGTCGCCTAAATCATCTCGCACCTTCCACCACCGTGGGTTGAGATTGATTCTGCACAGGTTGCTGAGGATGGAGCATTCCAGCGCCCATTGCCTGAGTCCGAAATGCCAGTCCGCGCGTCTTTTCGATAACCGTTTGGTATACCGGTAGTGGTGAGCGGTGAATCTCAATTACGTTCTGGGTCGTATATTCAGATAATGAAATGACATTTGTTGGCAAAAGACACACCTTCTCGAGATCGATCTTCGCGTCTGCACCCATCCGAGTCTCACGAATGAGATTGACAATCCATTTCTCACCTTCGTCATGAGAAAGATTCAATCTCTCCGACAGGTCTCTGCAGAGCGGTTAGTCATCACATGGTTCAAAAGCAAAAAACAAATAGTTACCCGATGTCAATTCGCTGGTGAATGCGGCAATATGCTTCGCTAATGAGGTAGCGGGCATTATCCAAGAACTCCTCCCGGAATTCGCCAAGGAAAAAGTCATCCCCCACTACCCTTTCTGCGAGTGTCAGCTCCCGCTGAGCGGCCTCGAAATCGAACTCGATATAAAGTTCCTTGAGGAATGACGTCACGGGATCTTGGTACTGGTACTCCTCCATCTGAATGACCTTGACGACCTCCCGGATGGAATTCCGCACGCGCGAGGACGTGGTGCTGCCCCCGGCTGCCGATTTACGAGAAAGAATTGCTGCTGCGGCAATGTAGCGCAGGACCCACGGACACGATGTTTGTATGGTATTGAGATACGTAGGAGACATGAACGTCTCGAGAAGGAGGGTGCGTCCTTGTGGGTGGTTAAAGTACACGAATAGCGACCAATGGACAAGCCAGGTCCGCGAGTGAAGCTGCGTCAACGCAGCTGGTTCAGCTGAACTCGCCAGAAGCGTCAACGGCGATCGAGAGTCGACGACATCTCGCAAGGTGTTAAGTTCTTCCAGGGCAGTGTCCCACTTCCCCGTGAGAATATCAGAGGCGAGCTTGCCCCAGTGAGCCGATGTGTTGAGCTCGTTGTTTGTTGAGAGTACACGGAAATGATACAAGTAATCTGCCGCACCGCTGTAGTTCCCGTATGTGTATTGGAATTTCCCGAAGTGGTACAATGCGTTGATATGTTCCAAGGTGACCTGATCGTCCAGAGATGATGCCGATGTGAGAGGGTTACAGGGACCAGCAATCGAAAACCTACGTCATAGTTATCCTTGAGGTATGTCAAATTTTGGTTTTTGTCCTGACGAAGGGCTTGAGCAACATCTGGATTTTCGATGACGTCCAATACAGCCTGCGCTTCTTGTTGTAGGTGCTCGTTCTTGGAGACCGCCTCCTCTCTTTTTCTCGAAAATTCTGCGGATAACGTCCTCGGACCTCACAATAAAATCATACACAACCCGAAACGCACCATCTGGAACCATTTTGTTTGGGTACAGCTGCTCGAACAAGCTGATGGCATAGTCCACCATGTTGGTTTCCTTGGCGAGCTCATACTGTGCTGTCTGCACCTGCTCGACGGGGAACAGCTGTGTCTCGACGAGATGAGCGAGTAGCGGGAATGCCAGGTGGCGATCCAAGTAGGGTATGATCGTCTTCGTTAAATCGTACTCGGCCATTTTATTTTGCTTTTGCTCTTCGTTCGAAGCAGGGGCATCGAAATTTGAGGGCACCAAAAATGGAAGGGAAGCACAGCCACTCGATACACGTATGTTTGTCTGTGTAAGTTCATAACTTATCCACATCCACCATGACCGCAATTACACGAAACTTGCCTTGGTTTATTGCTGATGTGGGTGCAGCTGTCATCGGACAAGCGAGTAGAAATTTCAAAACTGTATGATTCTTGACTAACTAGTGCGTCTCAGAAATGCTACTCATCGCTAGTGGAGAACCTAAACATCGGAGACGTAGAGTGTCTCAAATACGCGCTTTCCAAGGGCTTAGGCTTCGGAATCGTAGTCGGGGGATCCATAATGAAGGTTCCTCAGCTGTTACTCAGTGGGTCATGGATCCTCATTGTCGCTGTTCTGTTGCCTCACCCTCCACAGTCCTTTCTGCGCAATCCGCACGTGGGCTCTCGCTTCCCGCGAATGTCCTTGAGACGCTTTCCTATGCGATCACATCTGCATATTCGTATAGGAATGATTTCCCGTTCTCCACTTATGGAGAGAACCTGTTCTTAACAATTCAAAATACCCTAATCACACTCCTAATCATATACTTCCCCCCCTCATCCCGCCAGGGGCAGGATCCTACAGGAAAACTCGTTGTCGCATCTCTTGCGGCACTTGCATCGGGCGTCGCGCTATATGCCATGCCCACAGAAAGCCTTGCAGTTCTTCAGCTTATTCCACTTGCATTATTCTCCAAGTTACCCCAGATTATGCAAAACGCTCGCGCGCGATCTACGGGTCAACTATCGGCGTTTGCTGTCATATCACAAATCGTAGGGTGCTTGGCGCGTTTGTTCACAATCGCGACCGAAGTGGGCGATCTTATCGTAACCGCTTCGTTTGTTCTCGCCCTTATTCTCAACATAGTGTTGGGTGTACAGATGTGGATCTACTGGGGCAAGGACGGAAAGGATGCCTACTCAAAGGCACCTATAGGTGTTGTAAGTGAGAAAGAGAAGGAGGATTGGGTGTCTGAGAGACAAAGCAGAGTCGATGTTGTTGTTACATCCCCAGTACCACGCCATACCGCGTCACCCACGGGAAGGAAATGGGCCCGTAAGATCGATTAGATTTTCTTCTCTTCTTTCATCCACTCGGATAATGCATGCTATTTATCTATTGGAACCTTGATGGAGGATGCCCTGACTGTGTCCATTAATTGACAAACTATGTTAGCTTGGTGACTTCGGTGACTGGTTGTCTTGCCACTGCCGCCACCATGCAGGTGTCTGTGCCACTCGGGCCTCCTCGAGTTTGTGTAATTTTTCAACTTCTGCCTTGAAGAAGCCTTGCAAACCCTCTACAACCTTTTTCGCATCGGTACGTCTAGGGGGAAACTGGATGACCTTGATTTGATCTACGTCGATATTAGACAGAGTCTACAAGATGATTCAGCTAGCCAGAAAGAGAACTAGGTCTAGATCGCACCTTTGTCATTTCCCTGAGTCTGACGACATCCTCGCCCAGTTGCATCCAATCCTGGACAGGTACAACCTCTTCTTTTGTCCACTCACGTACTCGGTGGTCAGCCATATTAACAGGCTGTTTGCTAGTGAGTTGAGGGGCAGCATCGCTGTCTTCAAAGAAAGTCGACATCCACGAGCAAAGCTCTTCAGAGATGTTTGCGTGGCTTCGGGGAGCAATTAAATGCGGTGAAAACCGGCATTTACTGTCGGAGACATTGCAAATGAAATCCTCATCATCAAGGTACTCTTGGGCTGGAAGTCGTTCGAGGTTGGAGTCGCCTACAAAGTGGACATAGTGCCGTCCCTGATATATGGACAATGGATTTGGCAACCGGAGGGCAGTGCGTTGTGGTACAACTTACGGGCTCTGAATGTGCCTCTACGATTATTGTTACACGAGAATATGGCCCCATAGGCACATACTGCAATACATACACAGGTATGAGCACAGGATAAGCTGCTACCTGTGAGTCATCGATGACAGAGTCTGGTTGTGCAGAGGTAGGCAGTACTCACGAGGTTGAATTTTACGGATCGAGGGTCAAACCGGAACTGGTCGTCGACCCTGATTGGCCCATAGGATAAGCTATGCATTCGGCTAAGTAGCTCCAGAGGATCAATGTTGTAAGGAAGACATTGGACCTCGACACCATGCTGTCGGGTGAGAGAAGAGGAGAAAGACTGGGCATGCTCATATAACAGGTTCTCGTCACGAAGAGATATGCGCCCCAGTTCCATGCCAAGGCCTTAAGACCATTAGACGCGCACCGAGTAGTATGGGGATGAATGAGCCCTACCCGGTAGTTCTCTACAAGAACCGACAGAAAACGAAGTATGAATACCATGCGATTTCAGCCGAGCGCAGACTTACGCATGTCTGAATTGCACGGTGACACTCTGCAAGGTAGAGACGTTATGGGGAAACCTTCCACCTTCCAATATGCCACTGTTACTTACCTCGGGACTGTCTTCTGTATCTGAAAACCATGCCTTGGCTTCTGCTTCTGCGTCAATGCACCACGAAGGGTAGTACAACGCCTGCGTCCTCTCTGGCTGGATTGCCTTGAAGCCAGCCCCAGAGAAATACCTGGCGAAAAATGATCCAATCAGACGACGCAATTCCTCCTTCAGCGCCGGTGACGAGTATGTCTGCGTTGCGAGGGCAGCCGTGATACCCACGTGCGTAACAGCGGCATCTGGGGAGAAAGCGAATGGAATTGCTAAAAAGCTTGGTCAAAGACTTGCACAAGACATGATATCGAAGTCAAATAACCTCTGACTTTTGGGTGGTAATCTGGAATGGCAGCGGCTGAGTAGCACCTGCGCCGACAAGTCGAGCACGTTCGGTGTAGGAAGGTCGCTCGCGCCAGCATCGGCCTTCTTCAGTCCCTCTACTATTTCTTCGACTTGTTGGCTGTGAAGTTTAGCTCGGTTGACCCTCCGACATATATCATGGTCACGTGTCCAGCCAAGAAACCATACGTGGTCGATCCGACAAGTGAATGACTTAAACTTGTACGAGTACAATGCGGCCAACGTCGCTCTTTGCCGTTCTCTTCGTGCTATTTGGATTCGTCTCCGCCGCAACCGATCTTTACAAAGCCCTAGAGTGTCAGTCCAAGGCGCGCACCCATTCCACCACACCGCACGTTAACTGATATGTATTGCATCCACAGTATCCGGAGATGCATCGGAACAGGACATAAGGAAGGCCTATAAACGCCTCAGTCGAAAATACCACCCGGACAAGAACAAGGACCCAGGTGCGGAAGAGAAATTCGTAGAAATAGCCCACGGTAAGCAAATACTATTTACCTGTCCCGGCTCGCGCACTCAGAGTGCCATAGCGTACGAGGTGTTGTCGGACGAAAATGTAGGTATGCTCGAGCACTCTTTCTACTCATACTCAGCGTTCCTAGAAACGGCGAATATACGATCAATTTGGCGAGGTGTGTTCCTCGCTGTGAACATGCGAGCTACAGCCTTACATTCGATCAAAGGATGGCCTACGAGCACATGAAGGCGGTCAACAGCAATATGCTAATCCCTTCGACGTGTTCTCGAGTTTCTTCGGCGGAGGATGTAAGTGTTTCTTCGTTCTGAACATGTCCAAATTCACACCATGTTTTGGTTAGTTGGAGGACAACAGACGCATCGCGGGCCCACTTCCATATTTGAGGTGGAGGTCTCACTGGCTGACATGTATGTCCTCGTCTCTTTGCACTTGCCCTGGTATTCTCATCCGCGACTAGGTACACTGGTGCAAGCTTAGACGTAGGTTGCAGTCGTGTTGATAGCATCAACTGACTAACCTCCAACAGCTCTCCATAAAGAAGAACATTCTCTGTGATCACTGTCGCGGTTCAGGTGCAGCATCCGACCGCGACATCCATACATGCCGTGCATGTGGAGGTTCAGGTGTCAAGATTTCGAAACAACAAATCTTCCCTGGCATGTTTGCCCAGACACAAACCACATGTAACGAATGTGGTGGCCGCGGATCTGTTATTGTTAAGAAATGCCCGCATTGCAGCGGCCAAAAGGTCGTTGAATACATGCAGCCTAACACACTCGATATTCGGCCAGGGATGCCTGAGGGTCATGAGGTGGTACTTGAGGGTGAGGGTGATGAGAATCCTGATTGGGAAGCGGGCGACATAATTCTGCGGGTACGGAGTAAAAAGGAGCAAGGTGGGTGGCGGAGGAAAGAAACAAGTCTCTATTGGCGAGAAACCATCGGTGTCGACGAGGTATGCAGGCGCTTCTCTTGCAGGGGATATTTCCTCAGCAGTTCGCAGGCACTTTTGGGTTTCAAACGCAATCTTACTCATCTGGGTGGACATGTTATAGAACTGCACCACAAAAGTGTCACACAACCAGGCGAGTACCTTCTGTATCATGTGCCGCCCTCGCTTATAATATACCCACAGGCTATGTCCAGGTGATAGAAGGAGAAGGGATGCCTGTCTTCGAACAATCAGGGTATGGTGACCTTTACATAGAATACAACGTTGTCCTACCCGTGAATCTTGGTTCAGATATGCGTAAAAGTGAGACACTCACTCCTACGACACCTGCTAACTCACCATTCACTTGTTTACAGAACTTGGAGAAGCTTTTTATGGGTCAGCATACCATGGCAGAGATGAGCTGTAGACCGGTGCCTGGAGTGTATGCGATCTTATAACAGCGTAGACTTCCTTCATCCACCAGTGCTTGTGAGAACCCTCTCAAGTTTTGAGGTGAGTTTTGTAAACTAAGGGGGATAATCTTCGTCGTTACACAATCCACTACCAAGCGACGCACAAGTCACTTAGCAGGCCCTATGAACGGATAGAGCATTCGAAAAGAGGGTGGTGAACTCGAACGTGCAGTATCATGAATGGAGAGCGAGCCTTTGCAGCAGATATCGTCAATGCATTTTTTGAGCTCCCTTGTCCCCCAAAACAATCATCCACTTAACTGAAACCAATGCCCCTTTCCGGTCCGCGGACTCGGGAGTCTGCATGGTGGAACAGAATTGACTGTCAAGAAGTCGCACAGATCTACATAGAACGCACGGGAACAAGGTAAAACCGAAGGCAAAATCACCCTTCGCCTCTGATGCCAGAGTTCTCGGATAAGAACTTGTAATGAACTCGAACTGAGTCAGTGACTCCCACCTAGCACATGGTGCCTCTACTCGTCAGCGTTGATACGTGCTTCCGTATCGAAGCCAGCATGGCAGGTACTCCTTAGATCGGACGTACTTGCCAAGTTGGGATGTGGCCCGTGCGAGTAACCGGCCCTAAAGTGCAGAGACTTGATATAACCCCACGCTTTGTTCCCTTTTTTCTTTGGGAAACCCCTTCGGTGGCGTGATGGTGAGCTGCATTTGGTGACCTCGTACATTAATTATCCCTAAAGCTTACCTTCCAAGCCGGCCGTTGTTGTGCTTCATCGCGTGGTGGACGCGGTTAGTATTTATATGTCTTGAGGCACGAATTGCTAACGCCTCTTCTTCTACAGCTGCGCTGTGTTGTGTGTACCTTTGACCTGGCGATTGAGATCGAACGTTGACCTTAGCCATTCCTAGGCGTTTGTTGGTATCGTAGGCGTTGACCTCGGTGACCATTTTGGTAGGCTTCCCTGATACATCTTTGTGGTCATCGTTCAACTCGTACCAGGTACTTGGACGGCGTTGTGTGAGGCCGAGACTCTGGTTTCGCAATACCAGGTGTTGTATTAGCGAAGAGCATGGATCACCACCTGTCGCGAGTCGTTTTGATTACCCCTTGAATTTGATGGAGTCTCAGTCTGCAATGGCGAGTACCCTTGGACATGAGGTACTTCTGTCTCTCAGTCTACCATTCTACCTACTTACCTTGCATTTTTTCAGCAGGCGTCATCGGGTGGTAGTATGTTGAGGTGGTTCGGATACCGTGCATCTTTGGATGCTGAAGTTCTGATCGGTTCACCAAATGCTTCATGCTTTAGGTGGCCAACCAGCCCAGTTGGGTTCGGATTGAGTATGTGTTTACCTTACCACGGCATGACACTCGCTAATATGCTTTTAGGGTTTTCCTCTGCTAGCAAGACTCCAGACTTGAGACACATAGCTGACAAGGCCCTCGTAAGAGCGTGTCGAGCCAGAGGTGCACCCTATGTTCACTTTGTGCCTGCTCGAGCTCGAGTGCTGGTATTTTTGGGGGTTGTTCCCCGGGTCTTTGGGAGTATTTCCCTGTCTTATGGGGTGTATTCCCCGTCTTTGGGGTGTTTTCCCCGTTTCTCTCAAATCAATTACCCCAGGCCATTCAAGTCTTGGAGGACAACTGTCTTCTGAGCCTACATGTCTTTGTCAAGTAGTAGTGACGTGTAGCAATATATTTGTGTTCCTTTTACAGCTGTTTTCGGAAAGGTTGGCAGTCGTGTCGTGATTTTTTTGTTTACACATTGTTTGTACTCAGTAGAAATTCGTACTGTGAATGGATTCATACGCTGGGATGGATCCAACAACTTCGCGGGTTCTGCAGGTCCTAGACTTACCTCAACTTATGCTCGAAGAAGATGACTATGCCTCTGACAGTGATCACGATCTTACTCTCAATGGTTCAGCTATCACATATGATGGCAGCCGAGCTGACCCTGAAGATGACGACACGACACTCAACCCTGATGACGATGAGCTAGACTTGCCAAACCCCCTTCAGAGCAAGCCTCCAACCCCCACACCCCCTCCGATTGTTGGCAAGAAGCGCAAACGAGGTAAGCTAGCGCATATATTGTGTCTGAACAGCCATGACCACTTTGTACATAATCGTACTTCATAGGCAAGGAAAACACGACCCCAGAGGAGCCCAAAGGTCCAAAGGAGGTCTCATACCTTGTGTCTATCTTCTCTGCAGCTGAGATGAAGAAGGCAAAGAGCAAACGAGAGCCAATGAACGAGTCTATTGACCTCTCGATCGAGGTGCCCTGGGACACCCTCAAGGCACAGGTTCTCGCCAAAATTGTGAAGACCCTGAAGCCAGAACTCATCAAATTCGAGGACTATACCATGACGTACTATATCAGCCGTATTCTCCCCAAACCTGGCCTATCTCTTGCTGTCCAAGAAGACTTTGATGGGCTGATGAAGCGCGTGAAAGGAATGCCATCGAAGGTCCCGATCGTGAATATTGTTGTTGTCCAAGTCACTCAGCCACCTGTGGCTACGCAGGGACAGAAGTTGGACCCTCGGAGTGATGACGAGGCTGCTGTACCTGCCGCAAAGGGTCCAAAACGTGTATGATAGATCTTATTTACAGTCAACCTACCTGGCTTTGCACATAACTCACATTTTTCGTAGAAGGAATCAGCTGCAGTTCTCCCTGGAAACGAGAAAAAAATCAAGAACATTCAGCTTCTCCGTGACAAGTGGACCTGTAAGAAACCTGACTCGGCGTGTTCATCCACGCACTGTTATGTGCTGCCGGACACTGGGGAGCACTTCCCACTTGGGCACGAACACTTTGATTGTTGGGCAGCTGCAATGGTACAAATACAGTCGTCTAATTGTTCAATTACTGACATCGTAATTGAGTCGAAGAATGACAATGACCCATCTTGTGCCACAGTGGACAAGCCACCCAACCACCGTCTTTTCGATGCCAAGAAGTCATCACTTAGCCCCGTCCTGCAAAGGCGCCTTGACATGCAGTCCAAGGCTTCTGCCTCAACACAGGCTTCGGCACCTGTCTTCAATTTTACGATCGGGAATGAGCTCGCCAGTCTCTTCCGCCCTCAAGTACCCCTGCCAGTTCCTCCCACAATACAATCAGTCTCTGCACCCTTCGAAGAGAATGGATTGCTCATTCCATCAGGCCGTGCCACTGGACCTGACATGCCTATCATTCGTTTTTGCCTTGCTTACCAACTTGATGACAGCATTGCCGAGAAGTTTGTGTCACACTCATTGAAAGAGGCACGTTTATTGCGGTTTGTGCAGTTTGCTGACCTGAAGGAGATGGGATTCAAGTTCGGAGAAATTGCTGCTCTTCGTGATGCTATTGAAAAATGGTCTATCCCTGCTGTCTAGTAATTTCCTTGCAGTGTTCAGCTCGAGTCTCATGACTTGTAACATATCATTGTGTACTACTGCTATGTCATAATACATTGGTCCATGTCGAGTAGCAAACATTTGGCTCAAAAGTAACCTCCATGCATAAAGTATCCGTGTGCATCATCAGCTGTGATGATTTCACAGACCTCATAGAGATCATACATGATTGCATCCCCACGCTCCGATCCTCCATAGTATGCCTGGTTGCGACGAAGAAAATACTTGATCTTGGAGAAGGCTTCTTCAATAGGGTTGAGATCTGGTGAGTAAGGTGGAAGGAATTCAATCCGAACACCTATGGACATCAAATCAATCAGTACGAGTAAGCTAGAAAAGGCGACAAAACATACCAAAATGATCTGCGAGCTCAAGGATTTCGGGGCCATGATGAATGGATGCATTGTCCATCACGAGGACACTGAGTGGGCCAGGATACGGAGAACACTTTGGCAGCTAGAAAAAGGTGAGTAAGTCGGCCAGATACAAATAGAACAAGTGCATACAATGGTATATTCCAACCACTGAAGGAATAACGCCTTGGTCATTGCACCCTCAATGACTGTGGCTGCTGATATGCCCTCGAGAGTGAGCAGGGCATCCATCGTGAATCGTCGGCCACGAATGAATGGTTGTTTCTTCACTGCTCGAATTCCCTTCTGGGATCGTCCATACCGCCTCCCAATTGTCCGCTCATCTTTTGAAACCTCGTCAATGAATCCAATCTCACTGGCATCATACTGAGCCATGCGAGCAATGAATTCAGCACGACGACCTTCATCACGCTCCATTGCAATACGTTTCAGCTTCTTGTAGCTCACACCAGCACGTTGGAGCTCTGCAAAGACTGTCTTGAAATGGATAGAGATGAATCGGTTGGTGCGGAGAAGGGTGACAAGTTCATCCAGGAAGTAGTCAGGATTGCTGCGAATAAGCTGAAGGAGATAATCAAGGTCCTCGCGATCAAGTTGACGAGCACGACCACGGATCCCTGTTGGGTGATTGACGACATCACCTGTCTCCCTCCAGAGCTTCAGGATGCGAAACCAGGTCCTCTTGGAGATGCTACAGCAGTCAAGGATCTCCTGCAGCCTTAGCAGTCGACGTTCATAAAGCCTGATGGCTGCGAGCTTGACATCGCGACTGATCTTTCGATATGCCATGTATTAGCTAGTAGGGAACTTCGGACTCGGAGGTGCTGACTACTGAGTACAAACAATGTGTAAACAAAAAAATCACGACACGACTGCCAACCTTTCCGAAAACAGCTGTAAACCGGCTTTCTTCCTGAGCTATGCACTGCATCCACTCCACTCCTGTGGTTAAATGACATGCTTTGCTGGGTGTTTTAATCATTGCAGTCCATGTGACCCTGCGAGTGACCAGCCCTAAAGGTGACCTTGCCTATATAAGCTCACTGTTAACACGCCGCTTAGCCTTGGGGAACCCCTTCAGTGGGCTGACGGCGGTGCGCGTCAACTGTGCTGACCGATTCATCTTGTTCTAATTCTTGTTTTCAGAGCCGACTGATGCTGAAGATTGATACATGCCTGCTGAAACATGTATGTACCTGCAACCTGATTCTAAACATCGAGCATTGTCCTTAGATCTTTTTCCAGGCGGCATGTTTGGACACTGGTGTTGTTGGTGGTGCCGGCGCCAACGCCCAGCAACAGTTGGTCTAACTTGGCTTGCCTGTGGCGACCGCTCATGTATTCGCAGAATCGAATCCAAATACGTGGGACCTGGCTTCTGTACCGCCATCGTTGCCATTGGTGGTGCCTAGGCTGAGTTTCTCGTGTCTGGAAGGGAAAATATGAAACATACTTGAACAAACTTGAAACACAGACCGATGCAAATGAGCTTGACAGTGGCAACCAGTCGGGTGATTTGCATCATAATACATCATGACCAACTACGAATGCGAACCGAGTGTTTAACAGGATGGCCAAATCAGCTTTGTCTGGTATTGGAGCCAGTATGTATTTTTACCCATGTGTGGGCCCTCGCTCATCTTTCCCTAGTACCTTTTGCACTAGCAACTGAAGCAACCGAAACATCGCAGAACTTACAAATAGCCGAGCCCTGTGCTCAATCTTGAATCACATTTGGGGTGCCCCCCCTTCCTTTCAAATCAATTAACCCAGGCCACCCAAGTCTCGGAGAATGTGCAGTCCTCTGAGCCTACATGTCCTTTGTCAAGTAGTGATGTGTAGCAATATACATTTGTGTTCTCAATTCTCGTGCCACTAAGACCCGCTGAAGATATCGAACATGAAACCCTGTTGCTGATGGTGTTTCATTAATAGATCTAAACCATCTGTGCCATTCCCCGTCTCTGACTGCCATCTATGGAGGTCGTGTGCGAAGTTGTTGACAACTTGACGGCCCTAGCACTGTCCAGTGCAGTTAGCATTACATGAAATGAAATGAACTGATATTACGGCCGACTACGCTACGACCTTACTATCACTTGACCGGTATTGCAAAATGAAAACACCATGTCTCATAGCTACACAACCACATAAGTAAGTATTGTACAAATTACATAGGCAGGTAGGAGACCATGTATGAAGGAACTTGAGATAGAAATTAAAGCAATATGTGAGGTGTAGAGGCTGCCAGAACGATGCCGGTTTATCGCACAAAATGAGCAGTTGCAAGTGTTCCCATCCGCCAAATGGAGAGCTGTCACCCAGTGTCACACCTTACTTTACAACTCCGACGCTTTGATAACCAAATGCCGTGCAACGACCGCTGAAGGGTAGTAGCTTATGTAAGACTCTTTTACGCACTGTGGTGGCTGCTGATCCTCACTCCGCCAGTACTCCGCTTGACATTGTCACGCTCTTGCATCACTTCATTGCAATGTCCTCTTGACTGCGTCCAAAAATTTTGTAGGAAGTGGGGAAGTATATGAAGAATCTCATTTCAGCTTTGTATGTTTATCTGGTGTGATTTGATTTCAGCCCTGACGAGTTGTTCTGAAAATAGCCCCTTTGGAGCAGTAAATGGTGTCCTGCTCGTGTACAGACATATTTTATTGAAAAAAAAAAGGATATAACAGTATAATATGCTCTATATACGACTACTTGGCTTGGATTGAAGTGTTGCGTGTTGTAGTTAGTGTTTTGCATCTCCGTGTCATTTTGCAATACCGGTCAAGTGATAGTACAGCTCGAGGAATTCTGACCATGTGACTGCGGGTGACCAGCCCTAAGGTACTGGCTTATCTATAAAACCCTATCATTTGCACAGTACTTTCCCTTGGGGCACCCCTTCGGTGGGCTGACGGTGGGCTTCGTCTGTACTAACCTTTGATTCATTGGTTCTAACTATCGTCTTCACAGCCGACCGTTGTTGAATTTTGGCATGATCACGCTCCCGGGACGGTGAGCACCCCGTAGTTGTCGAGCTCAATCGTGTACAGTTCGCTAACGCCCTGCGTATATAGTGATCGATATAGTGATAACTCATGCTCGCTAACAGGTATGTGCCCGAAACCCGATCCTAAACATTGGCCACTGGTCTAAGACGTGTCGCTAGGCGGCGATTAGGATTTATGTTCGTACCTATGGTATGGACTGAAAAACTCGGCACCAATGGCTGTCAGTTTCTTTTTATTGATTTGGCTTGGTGTCGCGCGCTTATTGTGCACTCGCAGGAGAAATTTATGTTCAACTGACCTAGCTTCTGTGCCGCCATTGTTGCCATTGGCATTGCGCAGTCTGGGTCTGAAGCAAGTTTTTCCCCTTCGGGGGTCTTCAATGCGTTTAGCCTTGGCAGTGGCAACCAGTTCAGGCGATCCGTATCATATCTGAAGAATGTCGTGCTGGTCCCCCACAGGAAACTGTTATTTGATCTGGTTCTTGTCCAGCAAGACCAGAGTTGATTTGGGTTCCCCCATTTTTGGCAAATTAATTACCCCAGGCCATTGAAGTGTCAATGCTTTTGCGTACATATCTGTTGTCAAGTAGTGAGGTGTAGCAATATGCATTGATGATGTCGATTCTTGCGACTAAGTACATGTGCGTGGTAAGTACACTAAAGAACAGCCATTATTACGCTGTAGCGGTTGCGATATGGGCGAGGTCACAGAGTAGTAGGTAATACAGATCTGCACGCGAGAAGGTAATGAAACCGAAACTAAGCCTTCTCGTCGTGGTGAGTTAGTGACAGGACATAAAAAGAACTCAAGACCCACCAAGTAATTGTATGACTTTCGATCTTCGCAACGGTCCAGATACTCCCGCTGATCGAAACCGTAAGTATAGGTTGCTGGATACACATTGGTAGATGTTACCACTTACATCTATTAAATGCTCGATGCGCTTCTTGATACTTTGTGGATTGGGTTGAAATCGGGTGGCAAGCTGTCTTGTCACCTCATTGATCAGATCGATATGGGTCATATGCTTGCGATCTTTCATTACGCGAACAATGCATGCCTGCGTTCGGGATCAATGTCTGGTCATAACTGAAGCAGTCAGTGTGACGAACCTCCATCTGGTATTGTCGCTCTTCATCAATGCGTTCTTTTGTTTCCTTCCGCTCTTCCGTCGTCTCAACTTTGGCGGATACAGTGCTAATCTTGATCTTCAGTGTAGGACACGTAAAGTCGTGGTTGAATGAAAACGAATCCGACGGCTCGATTTCGCGACCAGGAGGATGTTTCTTCAGGATCTTGTATTTGGCGCAAGCTAGTGACTGTAGATGCCGCTTGAGTTCCACACCTGGCATCGAGGTTGCCGACTGCAAGTCCTATGGAAGAATGGATAGGTTGAACGGGTCGTCGACTCGTCGTATTTTCGCCTTACCTCGTATGTCAAGAATTCATTTTCGCCGAGGTTCTCAAAGAGAAGAAGTATTACTAGTGCGAAGGTCGATACGTTCAAGTCATGTTTCCTAGCCTTAAATTGGACACGGACATCGACGTTTCCGAGCGATGGCTGCCACGTTAACCGTCGACCAGAATGACGAGATAGATAGAACTGTTCGAAAGACCTGCAGGATTTCAAGAGGATTTCGGGAAGTATGCACGTTGCAGGGGAATGTGACATCGGCCAGAACGTCGAGGTCATCACGGTGACGGATATTTCAACTTCCGGTGCCTAGCCAAGCATAAGGAACGTTTGCAAAGGGGAGGCCAAACGTACCGTGGTATTTTGCATATGCCTTCGGTATGCTTGCATAGTGTCTGATGATACCTTCATGTCCTGGAACATGCCTTCCAACTTTTGCGTGAATTGGTATCCACACTCGACCTTGAGTTTAGCCAGCATGCCTCGTTCCGCATCATCAGATACGGATCTTCCGAGCAGAAGGCGTTTCGCCAAGTGGTTCTTGTAATATCGCTCGAAGGCGTCCTTCTCAGTGAGGTACCGGAAGACGGTGATCGTCTTCTCCAATATGATGTCGACCTCCATTTCCGATTTCTGTCGAGGTACCATGAATACTGGAACACATTGACGCAAAGCTTTCTCAGACGCACCCCCTTGAGACCCTTCTTCAAGTTTTCGTCGATGAACAACGAAATGAATTCTGGTGCCTTTTCGTTCAAATTGATAAAATCTTCGAAAGCCTGACATTTGACATGAGTCTCGGAGAAACGAGAAGACGCCATTCATTACCTCATTTGTAGAAGTTTCAATGTCCCTATTACTATCGAAGGCTTCCTTCCACCCCTTGTCAAACTTGTCCTTGAGATTCAGTACATCTTGTACCCATTTCAGTGCGGATGTTAGGTTTTGAGACGGGATTCCACCCGCGCGGGCCTTGGCTTTTCCTTTTGCTGATTTCGCCTCCGTCTTATCTGCCTCAATCTCAGCATCATCCCCGCCTTCGGCGCACATGGACGCCTGATTGACTTCTTTCCCCCTGCGTATAATAGAATATTTGAGGCCACGCCGGAGGGAAGGAAGCCCGCTCGGGACCATGCTGAATAACCGATATAGACGACTTAGATCCTCGATTTTGTCCAAGTCGATCATGGGATCCAGACCAGAATTGGGCATATCAATGATAGTGGATAAATTCTGGGCTAGAAGATGCTCTTCCAATATTTTCCGCAAAGGCGGTCCGGTCTGGGAATGAAGGTAGTGGTATGTGCGCGATTTCTCCGACTCAAACCGGGCTTCAACCTACAGGTGAATTTTCAGCGAACGCAGAATGTGGGGGAAGAATGTGATGCCTACTCTTCGTAGGAATTCGGAGGCATCGCACGAAGCACGAAGCCGCTCCGCTTCTGCAATATAGAACATTTCGCTAGCCCGAAGAACCTCCGGTTCCACGTCTCGCTTGTACACGGTCTCCCCATCCTGGCTGACACTGAGCTGGAGAAGCACGTCCACGCATTCCTTAACCGCAGACCGACTAATCACATAACCGTCCCGCTCGATCTGAACCAAACTGAGGATGGCAGCGACGACATGGTCCCGTATTGGTGGGCGAATGATGTGCTTCAAAAATAGATCCAGACCTGCATCCCATATCTCAGGTACCTCGTGCGACTTGGTGTACACGCGGTCCTCGGAGTGGATGAGCACGACGAACAGAAGACATCAAGCGAACCCGTTACCATATACTTGAGGAGATCCCGCAATTTAGACATGTTCCCTGTGTGGTCATCCCACACGCGTCTAAGTGCCCGCAGCAGGAGCTCGTTCTCCTGTCCTTGCTGCACCGGATCGTTGCTGGACCCTTTCGGAAAGGCAGATATGATGTCTTCCTCAGCCAGCCTTTCCACGTTCTCGGCCACAAGTTGGCAAACGCCCTTGTACAACATCGGCCCGTTCTTGTACATCACCATGTTGTAGGCATAGCGGTAGTTTTCTTCAAAGGAAAGCGAGGACGCATTGTGCTTATGTATCTCGCGAATGTTGTTGGACAATCGATTCCATGTATCTTCTGGTGAGAACTCTTCGTGCTGCAGCAGTTTAGTGTGATGGTATTACAGATCATTGAGCACGTGCATCACCTTGCGGGCTGGTTTCTGAGCGGCGGTACACGCGATGGACCACGGTCAGGAAGGGCATACCCAGGAGACTGAGCCACGCACGATCTTAGGCTTTGTTACCCTACGGGCTGAAGTGCCATTAGAATGTAAACCAAAGCGCAGCATCTAGATTACCCACTGGTTGCCATATTGTTTTACCGTTTCAAATGGGTCTGCTGGCTCATTGGTCGAGCGCGGTGTTTGCGCTCCATTGTCGTTGTTAGGATCAAAAGCCTTTGACAAACAAACCGCTGAACACCCTCTGGATTAGGAAATACTTAGGAGCGTATAGTAAGTACGTCGTGGACAAGGACACCTATGCTACGAGACTTGAGATCTGGACGATCTCACAAACTCAGTAAAGTATCTTCTAAACCCCTTGTTGTCTAAGTCCCTCAACTTCATGGTAAACTCCATTGCCGTATCTGCAGGCCAGTTTTGCGATGGAAGAAAGACAGAGATAAAGAACTCGTGTGCCTCTGTTTTTCTGGTCTTATACACAATCTGAAGGAAGTTGGCGATCTCCAGTAGCACCTTGAGGTTACGATGCTTCAGTAGGATAGCGTGTGACGGTAACAAGTCCAGCTTACCATCAACGTCTGGCCATCTTTGGGGTTAAACTGTGGCAAGGACGGAACCGAGAAAGCGGTGGGAAGTAGTCGCTCGTATACGAAACGCTCGAACCCCGGTAAGTGATGCGATGCACTGCCATTAAGAGTTGGCGATTCTGGACTGCACCAAACTTGCACCGCCCGCCCAAAGAACGTAAACACGGCCTTTTGGCTGTATGGATCCGATGTGTCTTGGGCTATTTGACACATGTTCTCGAGAAGCGGTTCGAGTGCGTTTTTATTACCTGTAGCCGTGAAAACTGAGATGCGCCGTCGACCATGGGGGTTCTGAAATTAACTCACGTTCGGAAATGAAGACACCCTGCAGTCCTGAAGATATCATACCCGTGAGAAGTGCAAGATAAGAACGTTTCGTTTCGACATGAGTCACCCCATCGTCTGTTCCTGTGACAGGCTGAGACAACAGGCTTGAGATATGGGCATTGAGCGGCCCGAGTAGTTCGTCCACGACATCGAACATATCCTTCTACATAGAAAACCAGTCAATAACTAGTCAGTTGACCCCAGATCGTACGCACATCGAGCTTGTGGATGAGAAGGCCAATGAAGTTCATGAAATCAACCAGTTCGGACGGTTCAAAGTGTGCCAAAAGGTTAGCCATCAGTGGGGGAATGAGGTCCGTGACATTAGAGCCCGTAGTTGCTATGATGCGTGCAAAGGCATGTCTTGCCTTGATTGTGGTCAGCATACATTTATCGATAACAATGCAACACTGCCACTTACCGCATCGCGAACGGCCTTGAAGGCTTTCATGGCTTCCAAAGCAACAAGGATCGCGCGAGACACCTGTCGAAACACTTCCAGAGGAGCGAACGAATATCCTTCTGGAACAGGGGAGGGGTAGTCGGGGAAGCCCTTGGCAATGTTACCCAGGGCCATTATGGCGTGATGAACATTCAAAATAGGTATCACGTCTTTATCACTTTTCACCAATGACAGATTGGCCGACAAGACGTCCATTAGCGGCGTAACAATCGACAAAAGAACACTGGCTTGTTGTTCCGGATTTTTGGATAGTAAAGAAACCAGACTGCCAACTGTCTCGAAGATGTACAGCTGTGAGTCGAACAAACCCGGATTCTTGATCGCCTCCGCGAGCAAGTCATCCTCGGGACTTTCTAGTGTTGGTAGATCCACTTGAATAATGAGAAGATCTCGGATACCCTCTAGTAGACTGAAGGCGAGTTCGGACGAGATGTCATTTTTGCCTTCCCTGATGAATCGGTGGAAAAGGTAATACGTTCGTCGCCGAACAGACTGGTCAGAGCTGTGAAGTCCCCTAAGAAGAAACCTTAGATAACAATCATCCATCCCAAGCTGCTCGATAACTTACCGCCCATCCACCATAGCCTCGAGGGTTGGCATGATGCAATCTTTACGTATCTTGAAAAAGTCACCATATCGGGCAGCAGTCTCGAAGAACTGCATGACGACCGCACGGTGAGGATACGCCGAGATACCAGACTGTATGAGCGCCAAAAGAATTTCTCCATGTGGGGTAAGAGGATACTCCGAATATTCAACCTCCCTTCTTTTGTCCTTTGGAACTGCAGGCGCCAAGCAAAACGCTGCACGACCTTTGCCTCCGCCTGGTAATAATTCTAGTCAGTTTCATGCCTCGGGATCGATCTGAGCGACATACTTTTGCTCACTTCCCCAAATATGTAGATGAGGAAAACCGCAAGTTCAGCATCATGCCACTCGACACTGAGGCCATTGCGATATCTGGAGAGCGTATTAAGGACCAATGTTCGGACTGCTTGGGTGACAAGATCTGGTTCGATGGTCAAAATGGAATCCATAAACGACCGGAGATCCTAGCAAGACTATGAGCGGATATTCTGGTAGTGTCGAAAAGGTATTACCTTGCGGAGAAGTTCGAATGCAGTGATATCATCTTCATCCATATCATTGGTGTCTTTGTCCTTGTCCCACCGCATCTTTTGCAAAATAACGTCAAGCAAAGAAGTGAGGAATGATCGTGTTGATTCGTCTAATGGAACTGGCGCCACTTTTTTGCTCCTTTTATACTGTGATGCAGTCAATACGAGAATCGAACAGCACAGACATGTGTGACGTACATTCATAAGAACCGTTTGAAGTAGAGGGAATATAGTGGAGCAAGTGTCGTCGTATTCATCAGCCATGAATCGTAGCATGACAGACAAGATCTGGTTCAAATGCTGGTTTGCTTCGGCGGCGACCTCAGGCTTGGGGCAGTCCTAACCAACAGTCGCATGAGTGTGATGCATGCATGAAGTGCCGAGCGAGGAACGCACTTCGATTAGTTTTGATATCTCAAGACCCAGTGCGTTCAAAAGCTTTCCGAGAGCCTCTCTATACGATTCCTCCCCCTCGTCCTCGTCGGGGCCTCTCTCGATCTGTTGTGCGCGTGTTTTGGCTTCAAGTGCACCGATAACTTCACCCAAAGAAAGCACTTTGAACAATTTCAATTTGTCTTCAGGCTCCTTCAGACCCTTCGAAACAATGCGTAGCAGTGCTGCTGATGTTGCAAGTCTGATAGCAAGCGACGGATCTGCGAGCAAGGAGAAGAGTAGTGGTACGGTAGTTGGAGTTACCGTCAAATTAATATCGATCCATCCTGTTCCCCGGGGTCGCACGTAAATTGCACACTCTCAGACAATTAAAGTACTTACCAACGTATGAAGCAAAAGTCCTGACTCCCCAGTCTACGATCTCCACATCCTCGTCCAATGATGTCGACTCTGTACCAGATTTCCTTGACATGGCCATTCTCTCGGCTGCGTCAGCAATAATAGTCAGAACTGCCTCGTTGAGCATAGCAGCATCCCGTTCCCGCACAGCGTCCCTTACGCGGCCGTCTCTTGCATGACGGGTTTGGCTGAATGTCCGAGCAGACTTGAGTGTCTGATCAGCAACCTCGCCCGATATTTCGGTGATGAGATGAAAGAGAAGGAGGGAGATATGACGGTTGAGTGTTAATTGCTGCGAGGTTCCGTTCCGGATGAGCTGGAATAGGTCCGCGAAGAATGTTGGCCACTGCTCGACATATGTGCAGAGGAAGAACAGTGTAAGGGTGTGAGAGAACTTGTTGCGAAGGACTAGTCATGTGTATGTAATTAGACATGCGAAGCAGTCGTGTGTCACGTACATTTTGCATCGGATTCTGCTGAACCATAAATGTACTCTGATTGGATGTAAGACAAAATGGATTCTTGCAGGGAGCGGACAGTTTCGTCGTCTAGTGGTTCGAACCTATATTGTGCAAATAAGTATCAAGAAACACTTTTGATGCATAGTAGAGAGGCATGATGCGAAGAAAATGCAGTTCAGAAGCAAGCCCCAGTGGGCATTGGAGAGGTATGTAGGAGCTCACCGGTTATCAAAGAACTCGTCTAGCATGCGCAGAGCGTTAAAGCGTGCTTGTGGAGGATATTTCCGGGTGTGCCCGCTCGGATCTGTGTCCACGAATACTTTGAGAGCAAGTCGCCATGACTCATGTGCGTTCTGCTGGACATGGGCCAAATAATCCAGCGCTTGCTGATGGAGAGCAACCTGCGATGGATCGCATGCTATGAGGATGGCCCGTACGAATCTGTCGATTTCTTGCTCCATGAAGCTGTTCTCGTGGATGGACACCAGTGGAAGGCGAGCTCAATGGCGTGGTCGGGTTGTATGTGGCTGCACGACAGATGGCCACTGATCCCGTTGTATCCCTGCTGAGATCAGAGGTCTTTTGGCAGTGAGAAAGCGTTGTTGGTTCCGATCGACAATTGCTAGTGTGCTAGTGGACGGACTCAAGGGCCTGGTCTTCTGAATCTCTCACTGCTCACGTGCAAAACTAGACAGGGGCTTTTGACTAAATCACTACGATGCTGTAGACAACTCGAAAGTCGCTTGTGCCATCGGACCACACTGGGAACAACAGTCACGATGACTAGAAAGGACGTTAGTACGTGGCAACCTGCTACGAGCTGCTGCGGGCGTGCGTGTACAACACGACGTCACTACGTGTCCTGGGAGTGCGTGCTATCGCACTTGGGGGGCCTCCACTGAACCGAACAGGCCATACTAGAATGAGTGCACAACATCCCTAGGCCGCCTTGCAGACCAGACACGTTTTTGTGTTAGTCTTTTTATGTACGCCAGTGGTAGTCGAAGCCCGTGAGAAAATGCCATGCTGGGTGGATACAAAAGCCCTGCACCCCTTTCAACTCTACACCCACCATGAATCCTTTGCAGCCTTCAGTAGGACCTCAATCCATGCTGGAACCCACCGAACGTCCAGCATCTTCTGAACCAGAGAGTCTCTCTGACTCGGATTGGCTCGACATCTCTAGTACAGACAGAGAGTCTGATAACGATTCCATCTTCTCGTCCAGCAGGGGCACTGATCATGAACGTCCGTCGAGGTCAAGGCAATCCTCCGTGAGCTACGGTAGCTCCCGAGACGGCGATATCGATGTATGGGAAGGGATGATCGACGATAGCGCCGATGAGGAATCTCCCGAGCAGTTACAGATGTCCTCTCCTGTTCATCCCGCTCACCATGTGGACAGCCACGCCGCCGTCCAAACCCATGACGAGACTTCACCTGAAGAGTTGCGTGTAAAGGACGGTCTCGACCAGAGCATGGTCAGCACCCTGAGCTCGTCACGATCTAGCTCCCTCCATGCATCCACCATCCACAACTCACTGCGTGACCTCCGTCTGACCTTCCCGGATCCAATCACAAGTTCCCGGGAGGACCTTGCTACATCATCCTACGAAGATGTCAGGACAGTTTCTGATGCCACCCACTCTACTTCAGACTCTTACGTTATCCCGACTCTCCAGCAAGACGAGAAAGAAGCAGCCGAGCAAACAATAACACCTTCCTCGGAACCCAAACTCGGTGGATCTGAATTTAATGTCTTCCTTTATGGTCTCTCCACTTCATTCAAGTGGTCTATTACCCTCGACTTGCTGGAGAAAGTCGCACAAGGTGCTGGTGTCACACTTACAACCCCATCCGAGGGTTCCGATGATGGCCCAGTCCGCCAACTTGCCGTTACCACTCGTTCAGAGCAAAATGCCTTCCCTTCCGCCATCACGATAACTGACAAGACTCGTCAACAGAACTCCCCGGAGGGTGTAGGTTGTTTCTGTCTTTCTCTTTCGGAATTAATTGCAACCTTTCACAGCCATCCTTGATATATGCTAATTCGTTCCCCTCCCTCGCCATCGTTTTTATGCCCTGTTGCCATCGTCCACATTTTCCCGAATCCTTGTTTTATCTCCCCGTCCTGGCTCCTTCTGAATTAGAGGCGTTTGGCAATGATGCCCCTTGTAGTCTCATGCATGTGGCTCAGGGGACATGGGATATGTTCCACATTCCTGGGCGTCAAGTCCTTCGCCTGACAGAGAATGGGACCCGAACTGTCGTCGATAAACGTACAATCGACGACTTAGATCCGACATTTGCTTATCGTGCATTTAATGGTATGTGGTCCGCCAAAAGAAAGGCTGCGATTAGGACATCCATGAGTGGTATTCATACCTTGACAATGTATGTTTGTCATTCTTGTTTCTTCTGCCGTTTTACTTACCGTTCTTTTTGGCCCAGCCTCGCTGTCCTGTCCTTGCTCCTTGGCGTTGTTATCCGTTCCACATTCTCGGCGGCGGGTCGTGTGGTTACCGTCACCCCCCCAGTCGTCGTCGTTCCTGATAATTGCAGCTCGACCTCTTTATGGCAGCTTCTCCGGCCCGGTATAAGTCGTCAAAGGGAAATCCCGCCTCCCCCCACTGTACAGTCATCTTCGGTCGCCATGCCCGCGTCGCTCAAAGAATTCGCACTCTCCATCTTCAGTGCTGAGTCGACGTCTATCTCCGTCCCCCTTGCGCATTCACCTAACGTGCGTCGGGTGCCACCTCAGACACTACACGAGCGCCTGCTGTCTTCCAGGGACCTTGTTTTGCGACCTACTTTTTCTCTCGCCACGGAAAATCAGCCAAAGGCTGTTTCTGTGGTATCGACCGTTACACAGGGTCAACACCCCAGCCCTACCTCTACCCCGCCGTCGCTGTCGGCTGTGATCCGCACTTCCGCTCCTGACGTCATAAAGGAGTACGCGCCGATCATATATAGCGAAATCGCGAATGACATGCAAGCCATCCTTGATGCACTCGATGCGTTGGTCCAAGCCATCTCCAAACAGGTCCGCACCGTCGTGGCTGAAACGGCCCTTTTAGTGCAGCGGTCCAAGTTTCATCTGGAAATGGGCGCGGAGAAGCTGGAGGGTTTCAAGGATGCGCTGTACACGCGCAACGCCCGTGCGAAGAAGCGAGCAAAGCAGCTCAAGGAGCGCGGTACACAGTGGCTGTTCGAAGCCAGCGAGGTTGTCACAAGTCGTGCCAAGCTGGCGAAAGGGAAACGACACAAGGTCGTCGAAGAAACGAGGGGGTTCGTGGAGGGGATGGCTAGCCGTGTTCGGCGGGCGAGGCGCAATGCGAAGCGAAGTGCGAAGCGAGCGGCGGAGGAGATCCAAGGGCTTCTACAGGAACAGGAGAAGTTGGCGTTCCGAGCATGGGATATGGGTGAGCAGCAGTGGAAGCAGCAGTGGAAGCATTGGCGGAAACATCCCGGCAATGCGTGTAAGCCGAAGCGGTCTCTCACTGTGAAGAAGGGCAAGCTCTGTGGATTGTAATGTCTTTCTAGAACGTTTATCGGTTGGTTGTTGTGTGTACTCCTAGGTGTATGTAACATCATGTAAGTACCAATTTCCTTTGTAACCTGTTACCTTAAGTTGTATGCCCTTTGAATGTATCTGTTCTCTGCTCTCTTTTTGAGTTTTAGACTTGGTCAAAGAATCGGATGCACGAAACACGTGACTGCGATGATAGCTATGACGGAAAACAAACTAAGCGAATGCCGCTGTTGTACTTTGACTGAGGTTATTTCCCGCACCGGACTATTCCTGTGTATTTCTAGTCGCAGCCTTGTACATTCTGTAACAAAACCACCTACTGATGCAGAACCATCGTGCACAACCTCATATTGCGATTCCGAAGCGGACACGGTCGCCCGTATATGTGCCCTCTTCGACCGCGGAAGTCTCCTCTCCGTATCCCTTTGAACTTGGTTCGCAGCAATCACAAAGTCTGCTGAGCGCCAGCTGGGAACCAACTCCTACTACCAGACACCCTCCCACCAGCTTTGACGTCCCAGGCAGACCGCGCAATCGCACACGCAGCACTTTTGGCTCTGCTTCATCGCCCATCGCCTTCCCTGAGCCGGAAATATATAGATCCGCATCACAGCGATCGACCCTTCGCCCAAAGCACCATCGATTAAGCAAGTCAGAGGCAGGTTCATCTGGGAGGACGCCTGAGGACAATTTCTTGTCTCGCTCATACACACCTGCGACACCTGCCTCTACTTCATCGATCGAGCTCTCCGCTCGTACGACCGACGGCGTATGTACTATCTTATCTCCGTACCTGCACTGGCTCGCTTACGATGCTGCATTTACTAGCCCAGCATCAACGTCAATAGGCTCACAAGCGAATTATCAAGTATGATGTATGTAAATGGACTCTGGCACATGATTACACATTGGGCCGGCTTTTGACTATGTTTTGGGTTCTTGACAGGCTTGAATCGGATGAAGGGCTAATGCGTTTCCAAAATGGCCAGTTGCAAGAAAAAGACGAGGAATGGCACTTGCTCGTCCCGCCAGAGGCGCGTGAAGCCCTTGGTAAACGTGAAGTCGAGCGGCAATCTGTTCTATTCGAGGTCTTCAAGTCTGAGCGAGACTACGTGTACGACCTGAGACTTATTCGAGAGGTGAGACTGGCATTGTGGTGGAATTGCTATGATAACTCTACTGTTAGGTTTTCATCGAACCGCTGAGATCGGCTTCTCCGCCTGTTATCTCTCCGGGAGAGCGTCGTCAGAAATTTCTCTCAGAGGTGTTCTGGAATCTGAATGAGATCATCGCCCACCACGATCGATTAGTGGCAGCGTTATTCGACCGACAGCGAGAGCAGCATCCGCTCGTGCAAAGTGTATCCGATACCATCCTTGATGGTGAGTTAGCAACCGCTTCATATCCAGTCATATTCTCAAGTTCTCTCAGCCGTTTTACAATTCAAGGCGGACTATGAATCGTATATCGAACACTACCCTCTAGCAGAGGAGCGTCATCGCACAGAGCTCAATTGTAACAAAGATTATCAAGACTTTTTACAACGCTGTTCACGTGATCCTCGTACGAAGAAACGCGATCTGATTACTTTTTTGTCGAGACCAGTAACGCGTCTACCTCGTCTAAATCTGATGCTCGAGCATATACATAAACTAACCGAATCAGACCACCCAGATGCCAATGAACTACCGCTTGTCTTGTCCGTTTTGAATGCTTTCCTGAAGAGCACCCAGCCCGGGATTGCCGCAGCAGAGAGCAAGGTCAAGTTCTGGAACTTATGCGACAGCCTCGTTTTTAACAATGCAGAGATTATTGTAAGGCCGCCATGTTCGGAGTTGCGCGCAGGTTCCTGTTTACCGTTCCAGGAACTGGACCGATATACCGATTCACGTTACCTCATTCATGCGGGGACCCTGGCCAGACGCTCAAAGTCTGAGATGGATTGGAATCCATGGTATGATCTTTACGTTGCGCTGCTAGACAATTACTGTAGGACCATCGGTTACTTCATCGATCGATACTGATCGTCAGACAGTGTTGATCACCAAAGAGGAAAAGCGACCCAGCGGTATTATCAAACGTCTAGTCGTTTCAAGAGTGAGTAATCCCAGTGACTTACTTATAACGTTGTAGTCACCGAACTCTTGCCAGCCTATACCTTTGGCATATCTCAGACTTGGCAGCTTTGATGGTCCTCCCGAGAACAGAAGAGAGAGACCTGAGGAAGGAAGCTTCCTTCGTTCCTCATATAGATCGGTGTATCCCTTCGCGGTCTATCACGCTTCCGAGAAATCTGCCCGACATTATGTACTATATGCACCATCTGAGGCAGCAAGAGCAAAGTGGCGAGATGCCCTTATCGATGCAAAAGGTGTAGATGATGCCAGACGAGAAGGGAATCGAGTAAATGGCACAAAACTGTCCACATACTGTTGGCTGATGACGTTCCAGTGGTTTGTCCCGCATAATTTCGAAAACAGCACGTTCCGTGTGCCTGGTCCTCGAAGTGGCCGATCGAGGAAAACTCCTTCGGGCAAAGTGCTTCAAGCCATTCCGTTTAGTAGGTGTCACCGCCATTCATGAGACACGTTTCGGGATTTGAACCAACCTGCAGCTGCCAGTGGAGGCAAGAAATTCGTGGCAATAAGTTGTGCGTCTGGCATATTTATTGGTCGTCGCGGCGAAAGTGTGCATTTCTACACCTGTGATCGTGCCTCCACAGGTCTCATTATCCATTCTAGCGTTCCGCCAAATTCTTGCTTTCGAAAATGCGAAGAACATTATCGTATTGCAGGATTTTAACAAAATTCTCATCCACCATGATGGTTACTTGCTTTCCTATTCTCTCGAAGTGCTTGCCAGAGTAGCCCAATATCAGTCACCTGCAAGTGCCTTGGATGCATCCCTCGAAACCATTGCGGGTCAGGATGGCAACGTCATTGTTTGTGAGGCTGGTGTCATAAAGGGGCGAACTGTAGGTAAGTGCCTGACTACTGGCTGTCGCACGGATCATGATAATGAAGTACAACAGTAATGTATGCTGTCAAAACATTATTCTCACAAACTACTGTCCACACCCTCGAGGCTTGTCGGCCTGAGATGCGTATGACATCCCCGCGCGCTTTGCAGCATCCCACGATGTCCTTCCGTCTTTATGGAGAGGTAAAAGCTTGTTTTTGAGCTTTGCACATTACATTTACTTTTCATTCACGATTGCAGCCCATCTACGTTCCAAGAGAACTCTACTCGCTGATGCCATTGACGAAGTCGATTGCCATGTGTACTGATCGTGGCACTGTAATCGCTGATCCCCAAAAGTGAAGACGCCCACTTTAAATTATTCACTTTATTGTTAACCAGTTCTATGCAGCACAACGAAGCCCATCATTTCGATTGTTCCAGACTTCACTGGTGCCTCCTCTAATCCAAATATGACAGACCTGAAGGCCCACTGCGAGAACGCCCGCCCACTTGGGCTTATTCGATATGATGCATCCGAGCTGATGGCCATATATGACAGTAAGCCATTTTTAAAGTCAATTCATGCGTGATAGAGATCTTTGTCTAGCCATGGGTTGCTACATCACGAAGCATGGCAAACCTTCCCGTGACTCCAACTTCATCCGCTGGGAGATCAAGGCAAATTCCTTCTTATATCGCACCCCACATGTTCTTCTGTTCTCCTCCGAGTTCATCGAAGTAAGGGATACGCGGACCGGGAGACTTGACCAAGTCATAGAGGGCATGGACATTCGACTACTGTACACTCCGAGCTCGCGTGCTGTTCCTCCTCTTGTTGCATGGCGTGGTGAGAAGAACGACGAGGACGGTTTGAGCGAGCAGATCTTGGAACTTATTGATACGACAGAACTCACGCCTGCGACACCAGCTTCGGGGAGCTTTGCGCCTCCCGATATCTGGGATGAGTGGGATATGTGAGTCGAGCAGAACAAATGGTATTACAAGTGATACATCTTCGGTGCAACCTGGATAGTACAGACTACTAAAACATTCAATTAATTGCTATCGCAGTGCTGTAGCCAAAGCACACGACAACTTGTTGTAGACTTGTTCATTACATCGCATATTGTAATTGCACCCTGGTAACAAAGTGTTGACTCTTGAGCGAGACAGGTCAGAAAAACCAATCACAATCTACTACTAAACATCATCATCCCTGCTTGTTTCGCTTGTTCGAGACGGCTGACAAAAGGTTTCCCTCTTCGCGTTCAGGCTCCTTCCGTTTGCGGTGTTCAGGAGGAATATAAAGTTTGGTATCCCCAGCGAAATCAACAGCTAGTTCTAGTGCCTCGAGAAAAGAATCCATGAGTTCCGGAAGGAAATGTGTGTAATTGGGTGGGAGTAATGTTTCCATGCCGATGTAAGATTTTACCAACCATCCACGAGTTACATCAGTGTAGTTGATTACATCCTGGAAAGCCAGGGGAACGTCCGCTTTCAGCGAGTCCATCAGGCTCTCAAGCCGTTTTGCAGGTATGTAATCGGGGAACAGCGATCGAAAGGCTTGATCTTGTTGGGCTGGGCGCATTAATTTATCCTCATCGACGTAGAAGTACATGACCCAGACCCAGACCCACCACAATGACTCGAGGTCGTGAACAGGGTTAAACGTGAATGAAGGTTCAGGCAAAAGATTTTTCGCAACACGCTTGGGACGATCCACTTGCTTCAAATGGAAGTGGTACCTGTGCGATTCCACTTCGCAGGCCATGAAGTGGTGAGTACCCTATAAGATTGTTACCACCAGTACTGCTATCAGGCAAGTAGTAAAACTCACCGTACGAAAGTCGTGGGTCTGATCGGAACCCAGTCGTTTCGCATACTCTAGGTCGGCGAGCTTCACCGATCCCCCTATTCGCATGAGATTGCCGGGACTAATGTCCCGGTGAACCCAACCGCTTTTGTGCAACAACTGAAGTACTATAAACCGGTCAGATGGACAAGCGTCGTGACGACCTCGCGTTCGCACCTTTGAGCACATCCAGTAACATTTGCATGACACCACGGAGATCGCGAACCGAATATAGTGTCTCGCAGACTTCTTTGAACACGATGCGTGTATGGACCCTATGGGAGACTTTGAAGTCGGAAACTGGGGGCATTGTCGTGTGAGTCGTCGTAGTCTCTTTTGAAAGCTTGTCTGCACTTGGAGGTTCTTCGGGAGGTATCTCATACATTTTGCAGTCGGATGGGGGATTTTCGCCACGCAAGAGACAGAGAGTATCGTCCACCTTCCCCTTGATCACTACGTCGCCGGCATCACGAACAGTGAGAAAATGCTTCTGAACATCTTCCACCTCGGCCTTATCCATCACCTTTGCCATGTCGGCAAAGATTTCATTAAGAATGACATCTTCCCTTTCGCGGTCGCTGGCTCTCCACGTGTCCTTGATGGCTACCGGCGTCTTGTCGGGATCTCCTTTGCAATATCCTTTGAAGACTCGAGTGCCCCTACCCCTCATAGCTTCCGCTCCGAAATCCGCAAGGGTGTCAGTAGTTACATATACAGACGATCCATTCGCAGAATTCAAAGTGATCTCGTACTGCGCATGGCCATCAACAAGAATCCGCCGGATAGATGGATCCCAACCGAGTTCGTGATCGTCGGCAAATGCCACCGAGCAAAAAAAGTGAATGAGCTGAGAGGTATCCTGCTCATGCATGCTAAGTATATCTGCGATCGATAACAATGGCGGTAAACTGACCTTTATAAAGTCGAAGGGCTTGGACACCATTGTCACCGACCGACAAGTGAACCACAACCTCATGTTTGCGCCCTCGATCGTTACGCCAAGCGTAGAACGTCTGCAAGGGTCACTACGCATGATATGATGAAGGCTCCAGATCAATTTCCGTTCATTCTTTCCCCATATCAGTCACATTGTGCGCCTAGAAGTGGCGTCAAACTTACATCCTGTTTGTCCTTATCTTTACCATACTTCTTGAATTCGAACGAAACCGCGACATCGTCCCAAAAATCTCGAGAGTCGGTTCCGGATTTGACACTCTTTTTCTTTTTCAATAGCATGTAACCATCTGGTCTGGAGCTGTTCGCCCGCTCAGACATGGGTGCTGAATTAGGTTTCTGGATGAAATCGACCGTTGTGCCTGTCCCAGTGCCCTTCTTGGCTTGCTTCGTAACTGCTGTAAAGATACTGCAAAGGTGCTTGTAGTAGTCTTCCTCGTTCGCGGTGCCATTGCTGGGGTTCGACTGATATTCACGCCACTGCCCCGATGTTATTTGCCCAGATGCTTGCAGCGCACGCTCGATCTTCTGGACGTCGATGTCGTTGCGCAGTGGAGGCAGGGCAGCTGAGTTGAAGTATTTGAGTGGCACAACAGGGATTGGGCCGAGGTCTTTGAGTACTGCTACTCTGCCGCAGAGTAGATCCCCTGTACGATAAGAGGGCGTGCCTGTGTGACGCGAACGAGGGACGGTGTCCGGTGCGATGAATGAGGGAGTAGTTCGAGGTGGCGTGGTATTAGTCTGCTTGTCGGCCATAGGAATTGGATTGAAGAAAATCTAGAAAGAGATTCGGGAGTGCAGGCTGCAAAGATGGTGAAAGACACAAGTTCAAACGATCGCATTCAAGCAACTTTGAACTGAGTGGTCGCGTTGATCAGCGAGCATTCCACGACACGCACGTGACTCTCACCCAATCAGATTCCTCTTTTCTTCAACACTCCTCTCACGTATTAGCGGGGGTCGGGTGGTCTAGCGGTTACCCCCGGCTGCCTTCGTGCAGTGAGTTGCTTGTTCAACTCCCCCCCAAGCCCATTTTTACTGCTACTTGCCGTCATGGGAATCACAATGACGTCACAACCAAGGGTGAACTGGAGGGCCCTGCGAGATTAGTGTGGGCAATGGATGGGATAATGGGAGCTATATGCCAAGTTTAGCGATGGGACCAGTCCTCAAAAGTTGGCTGTGGGAGTTAGGAGGGGTCACCCCGACCAGGCGCGAACCTGGATTAAAATACTAGTAGCCAAAACTAACTTACCAGCCACCACCAGCACCTCCACCTAAGTGAGCCGTCTGAGAATAGTATTCACACCTCTCTGGCCAGTCGGAACAGACGGGTGGGACAAACCTCTAATGGTGGTCAGGGAGCTATGGAAAGCCAGACAGTCACGCTTCATTTGCCAAATGCATTTTGCCATTTGTCCGAAATCATTCTTCATTTGGCAAATGCCTTCGGTGGGACTTCGAACACTGTTTGTTCCTTTGTAGATTTCGTTTTTCATTTGTCCGAAATTCAAAATGTAGATTGCACATTGCATTTTTCCCAACTGACCTTGTCAATTTTACAAGTGAAAACTTGAAATGCATGAGTCAAAAATGTACAAGTCAAAGTATCAAAAGTGCAATTCAGAATGTCGAAGTCAAAATATCAAAAGCGCAAATCATAATGTTGTGCGAGCCAAAACACCAAATGTATAGTGGTTTGTAACTACATAGACTAGACATTTTCTCCTGCACATGTTCAATGAGTAGTAGTAAATCACCTTGTCTGGTAGTTGTGATGCCATTGGCGTTGGTAATCGTGGTGGTTGGCGTTGGTAACGTTGTCTGGTGGTGGGGGAGTCAGCAGGACGTGCGAGCAGCAGAGTAGAGAACTCGAATGGGCATGGAAAAGGGTTGAGCACAACATCAGATGAGTCAATCGTGATGTCCGAGTCCTGGGTGTTGGAGGTGCTGGATGTGGCATAAACAAGACGGACGAACGTGAAAGTGTCTGAAAACGACGCGAAGAACATCATAAGGCATTCACAAAGCATTAAAACAGATCGAAAACGCATAACTCACCTATCAGGCTCAAGATCGAGCTGCCTGAGTCAGCAATTCCATGGAGATGGTTCAGCATTAAGTACATACTGAGAAATGCGCCAGTTGAAGTCCTGGAGAGTGTGAGTCAAATATTTGTCTTTAGACGAGTTGAGAGCCAAGACAGGGATGTTCAACGGGCATAGACAAGGCAATTGCAATTGACGAGGTGACAATGCTGGCAAAGATGGTACAATGAGCTGCGGTACTGTCAACTCAACACGAGTCGAGGGAACGCGGTGTCACGCACCAAACGTGTTTGGTACTGTGGACATGGAGAAAGTTAGCCGATGAAACTAATGCAAAGAATGCACACCCAAGATCTGTTGAAAGATTGTCCTGACTTGAGGGATACAGACAGCCCTCGCTATCCATATCACGCAAAGTCAAGACTATCCTTATGCAAAGAATGAATACAAGCTTGTCATAGCCATCTATCGCACAAGAATGACCATCCTGGAGCAAGAGATGAATGCCATTGTCTGGCAGTCATCCCTCGCACAAGAACCGCCAAGAAGCAGAAGAAACAATAGAGAAATGAAGGAGAAAAGGAAGAATCATTTTTAGCGCCCAAATGTCAAATTTAGGCGCCCAGTGCCGGCATTCCGATATTTTGAATAGCTCCGCCATTTTTGAAGCTATCAATCATGTGACTATACCATCATGGAGCCTAGACTGTGGTCTATCTGCCTGTCAAGTTCCGACGTAAATCTGTTCATTTCCCACGGAGATATTCCACCCACAATCCAGACACCCACTTCATCACTCACTATGGAGTCCACATTTTCTCTGGAACGTTTCTCCGCTATTGCAGCAGACCTCAACTATGTCCTGCTCTTGGGACAGCCTCTCCCTGAGCTCCTGCGTACTGTCTGGTACATATCTTCCCAGCCTGCTCCCCCAGTCCCTCTCATTCTTGGTCAGTGCGTTCTCCTCATCAGTCCTGCATCGTGCACATACTTTGGTCGTCTCAAGTCTATCATTAGACTTGAAAATTCATACCTGGTCGTCTCTGTGTCTCCTGAGTCCTCTGCATATGGTCCTTTCATCCCAGAGTCCTGTCACATCCATCTCCCTCTATCATTCATCTTGCTTCCCTGGACACATCGAATCTGCTATTCACGTTTCACTTCCCTGCTATCCTGCAACAAACATGAATGAAACAGTGCTCTAGAACCCTTCTTAGGAGCCCTAATAGAGTACAGAACCTTCCCCTTACTGCTCAAGGGAAGACTGCACTTCGGGAGCACCAAATTTCGCGTTTTTGCTCTACAGAAGCTCAATCCAAGGGATTTGTGACACTCTGTGACCAGCTGTGACTCTACTTGTCATTCCAGGCCCCCTGACACTGCTCTTCTGGTTGGATCAATTCTTTTATTATCCCCCAGCCACTCCAATCAGTGGCACTGCTTCAGAAGCTCATCTCCAGATCTAAAGTTCAATCAATCACAGGTTGTGCTTCCCTTCTGTCTGAGTCACACAGAGTCACTCTGGCTCACTCTGACTCACTCTGCTGCACATTATTCATCCCCTCTTGGCATTACTAATCCCCATTACTCCCCTTACCAATCACTTACCAATCATCCTTCAAATCATGCTTATCATGCTGCTTATCAATTCATGACTCATGCCCCTATGATTCATATGCATTATGTCATCGCATATGCTCATTTAGCTTCGATCTACTCATCCCATGCTTTCCCCCCCTCTCTTTTGGGCCCCATGCAATGATTTTTCCATATTCTTGATTATGCACCCCTTTTTACCTATGTTTTTGCTCTTTCCCTTGGCTCAGCAGCTTGTTCAGGCTCTCCCCATCGATGACTCAGCCTGATTACACTGCTTATCAATCGTGTACCAATTTCTTACCAATCTCTTACCAAGCACTTAGTCATCTGTGCTTACAGGGCCACAGCCCCTCCTGTATATAAACCAGCAGCCAAAGGCTGCAAGGAAGTGTCTGCTTCCCCCTCAATAAAGCGACCACATTCACTCTCCCTCACTGTCTATAAGCTCTATCTCTGTCTTTGGACTTGTAGGTCACTCAGTGCTGGCCTAAAGCTCCTATATTGTTGTTTATCAGAGATATCTTGTATCTGATCATTTCTCTAGGCTGAAGCGCAGTCTAGTATCTCTGTCCACTCCATCCCATCACTGTCCATCGCATTCTTGAAGCAGGAACTGTCCCCTTGCTTCCCTGTTGCTCCATCACTGCTGTTACCCCCCCATCATCAATCTATCATCGCTCTTCAATCCCAGGACTCTTCCTAACCACTGTGGTAGGCTGAAGAGGAGTCAATACCATCCCCAGTCGCATTCCATCCCCAGTCGCATTCCATCCCCAGTCGCATTCCATCCCCAGTCGCATTCCATCCCCATCAGAAGCCCTTCCCTTCCCTCCTGCATCCTGCCTGAAGGTGTGCAGCACATCCCCCTGAGGAGATTAAATACCAGAAACGCAAAGGAAGACCACCACTCGCATTTTGCTGTCATTTGGTGTTGGTTGTTGGTTGTTCTGACCTCTTCCCTCACTTAGGCGCACAGCGGCTGACTGGAGAGGATCAGTACCACAGTGCGTGCGTCAACAGTGAATACTAGAGATCAAGAATCGTGAACTTACCTGTGTCATCTGGACAGTGGGCATCCCTCAGAGTGTCCACACTGGACCAATGGTTAGACATCAATGTCGCACAGA